>QVNW01002282.1:0-15025 GCA_014825475.1 Pseudomyrmex flavicornis
ACGTTACGTTGCCAGATCGAAAGCAATACACACACGTATACGCACGCGTATTTTTTTTTTTTTTTTTTTCGTTCAACTAACGCTCCGACTAACAATGAGCAAAAAACCATTAGCGTGAACAGTGAGATCTCTATATTACAAAAAAGTACAGAGTTGCACTTCTTCCATCTCTCTCTGGTAGACTTGCAACGTAACAATTAAAATCCTACGTCTTTTTTTACACGCATGCGCGTCAGTAACAATCAAGGGGTCAACTAGCCGCATCACTTTTTTTTGCCGGGTAATTTTCCGAACTACGTCGTCGATTCGTCGACTTGCTCATCCATCCGGCGACGCATATAAAAGGAACGTGGCGAAACGCGATCCAGAGCATTGTGACACGACGATTATGTATGTTCGCTCTTCTCTTGCGCGTCGACATTCTCTCGAGCGATCGATCTCGCGCGTAACGCATCAAGCGTGTATATAAGAATCGCAAGGGGGTGTGGGGCCCGCGCCGTCGTTTCCTTCTCAAGCGGCGTACGACGCGAGAGATTATTCGTTCCTCGGTTCGCTGGCAACGCTATAAAAGATGTCGCAACCGGAACAGAGCGGTAGTGCGCAATACGAGAAGGACATGTCGACATCCAAGAGTAGTTCGATGCTGCGCCTAAACCAGGAGGGCTCGGCCGACTGGCAGGATCACGGCGACAGCGACTCGGAGGTCAGCGAGACCGACTTCCTCACCAAGGGCGCCTTTCTTCTCACCCCCAGCCACGAGCTGAGCATAGAGAAGGCCGCCACCATCTGCGAGAAGATGAACTTCCGGTGAGAACCACTCCGGGGACCTACCTCGAGATGGGAATTTCTTCCTGGATTTCAAACCGCTCGATGAGAAAAAAGAGAGAGAGAGAGAGAGAGAGAGAGAGAGAAAAAGAGAAAGAGAAGAACGCTAAACCGTACTCCGATAACTATGATGAACGAGCTCGAAGTGTCGTCGATCGGTTTTTCTTTTTTCTTTTTTTTTTTTAGTTACTTTATCTCGCATTTTGCACTCGCCGATTATCCTCCGACAAGTTTATACTGCCATCGCGAAATGATACATGTGCATTTGCGCGGGGGGGAGAGGGGGGGGACAAATTGAAGATCTCGAAAAGTTGAAAATATCGTGTAAAAGGAGTTTGGTATCTTAACGGTGGTTTTTTTTTACATTAATTAATCAAAGTGAGAACGACTGGACTTTTTCTATCGCGAGAAGAAAAAAATTGCTTCTTTCATTTTTCAAACCTGAAATAATCGGAAAAATAATAATAAGTGTGTTATATTTTGGGAAACAAGAATTGCGAACGCAAGAATTTTAATTGTTTGTAATTCTTGCACGGAGTGAAATTACGTACCCAACGTTGAGTTTCTTCAAGAAAGAGAGACGCATCCACACAAAAATACGGGGAATAATAATACGTTGAAATTTTTTGGCGCCCGCATTGACAAACGCTGTAACGTCTAGATTACTTAGACCTTCACTTAGCTTAATCCGCAAGAGATCGTAAAGTGCTTTGCGCCAGAATCGGATCTAAAAGTAGTTAAGTCAGTTGGCGCGTGTGAAGTAGTAGAAGCAGTAACGGGTCGGACAACAAAACCATTAAGCCAAATTGTGTTCGACGTTGTGTGCAAACTTTTTTGCGTATCGACAACGAGCTCGTGTGCACACGGGCAGGAATTCATTCGCAATTAAACATCGGGCTGTACAACTTACAGCCGCAAAAATTTACTCTCTTTCTCTTTTTCTGTATCGTAAATACAATGTGGAAAATAATGATCTCTCTAGAATATTTTTGTAAAATTATATTCTCCTAAACTCTTTTTCTCTTTTTTTTTTTTTTAAGTAAAGTTTTTTTCTCAAAATATTCTCCATAATGTTTTCCCGCATTGATTCTAATCATTATGAAAACAATTTGTTTCACGATCCAGAGGCGCATTTTCTTTGACGAAAACCGCCACCGGCATTCTCTTCAAGTTCAGCAACATCGACGACTTCCAGGCGGTGTATAAAAAGGGGTTTCACAAAGTGACGGGCGCTCGCTTCTACAAGAAGGTAGATACGGTTGGAAACCAATTTTTACGACCCCGCTGCATCTCAAGAGAAATCCGTATTTTTCGTCGTTCCTCGAATAACAATCAAATCCTCGCGACGACCGACGGGAGATAACGCTTCTTATATAACGCGCGCGAATGTGTGTGTTAAAATTCTACTTTTGGACTTCGTGCGCATCCGCAGTTTGCTGCATTACACCGTTAGCAGTCCGACGATCCTTGCAAAGCTAAAGTACACTCTGACGCACAGAGAAATATCCCACGGTGTGCTACTAATCTCGGGATCTGCATGGATTCCACGCGCTCTCGTGGCACAGACACATGTTGCCGATGTATACATATATATATATATATATATAGCGCGAGAGCTAACTCGCTTCCGCATTCATCCCGGGAATTCGGTTATCTCTCTGGTGCTTCGCATGCTGCATTTGCGTTGCGCATTAATTCACTATTAAATAATAAAAATCGTTAAACACCATCCTCATTCTCTCTCTGAGCCTCTCTCTCTTTTCGTTACGCGTTCTCCGCGCGAAACAAGCTTGTAACTTTTTTTTGTGTGTGTATTATCCTGTTCTCGCGTGTTGCGTTTTTTTTTTTTTTTTTTTGTTAACGGAATAAATGTAAGAAGTGACAGTATATCGCAATTGCATAATGTACACACAGGTCGCTATACCGTGTAGACCGGCAAAGATCTTCACCGTCTACGTCCTGGATGTGCCCGAGGAGTTGCCCGAGGACGATATTAGGCACGCTCTCTACAAATATCGATCTATCGTCGAAGTAACCAGGCTACCCCTGAACACGGGAACTGTCTGTGAGTCTTCACGAAAGTGTTATTTTTTTTTTTCTTCTCCATATTTCTCATATCTCTCGCTGCTTTCTTTGGAAAACTGCGACCTTTGACACACGTGTGTGTAAACGTACGTATCTCGCGATAGGTATACATAGACGCGATAAGAACGCTGGAATCTCTCTGCTTTCTCGCGATTTCAAAAATCCCTTTCCCTCTCTCATACATATTTAAGTGTGTGTTAAATCTGTTTTTCCCGTAATTTAAGACGCAATCCCCAGATAGCGATATTTGTCTTATCTCGCGGGGGGGGGAAGCATCACTTTGATTAACCATTTGATTCAAGTGCGTTCGTCAATTACGCGGTTTCTTTGCGATAAATAAATCGTCGCGGTTTAACAATTTTGTGCTTGACGTGTGCTCGATCGCGGCGCACGCGCGTCAAAAAGCTGAAACGCTTTTCTGCAACGCATGCAATAAAATCGTGTGTGTTAAATAAATCAGTGAAGGCCATCAATGACAAGCTAAAGAGCGACGCGCAGAATCTGAACGAGCCTGCCACGATTTATACGGGGCCACCGGTTATAAGGGTTACTCTGGCCAGCGTGGAGGAGACCTCGATGTTGCTGAGCCGTGGTTTGGATTTTTATGGGGCCACATATTTCCCCACCGAAACGCCCCACACAGCCGCTCAACCTCTCGCCAAATACAAAAACAACAGGTGGGAAGTGAATTCGTTCGTGCATGCCTTCTCTCTCTCTCTCTCTCTCTCTCTCTCTCTCTCTCTCGCTTGTTGCGACCGCGTGATACATACACGACAAATGCGCGCGATCGCGTTAAAAATTACGCATGGCGCCCCCCGATATCGTTCGTCGTGCGCGTCGACCGATATTTATTACTTCCCTCCTTTCCTTTCCTCCCTCCCGGTATTTATTAACTATTATTGCGTCGAGACCGCGTCCGACGATCCCCGATATAATGGCGGTTGTTTAAAGCATTCATTACTTCCGAATTATACGCAGAATCTGCTATTATCAATCATTCGCAGTGCGGTCGAATTGATTCAACATTTTTCATGTACGAGACGTATGTAACTCGTAAAAGGTACTTTTTAATTTAAAAATGTTCCCGATTTGATTACGACGATCGCAATATAAAAACTATCTATGCGTGTCTATGTGTATATTAAAAAATTCAGATTCGCGAGCGCGGTATGTATATAAATTTGCAGCACGCACATACATTTGCACTATTTTAAAGCAGCTTCTGAAAGAACACTGACGGCGGTGCCATTACGCGATTCGCTCTTCTACCTTGCTACGTAATATCTTTAATGGAACATTGCCAATAAAACACAAAAGGTTTGCGCGCGCGCGCGAGCATTAAGGGGGAAACGGATCGGCCGAGAAAAAAAGACGAGAGGAAGAACCCCCTTTCACGTGTTTCGCCATTGCAGATGGATCGAGCTGGCGTCGATCGGCGCGGGACAAAGAGTGAGGGACCTACTTCCGGTCTTTGACAACGCGGGCTTCAACAAATTGCCACCTCCGGCGAGCCGTGTAATAAAACCGCAAAGAAACTGACACGTCCCCCCGGCCGGCACCCCGAATTCTTCGGTCGCCGCCGCTGCCGCCGCCGCCGCCGCCGTCACCGCGATCGATAGTGGCGGCGAATCGAGGGAGGACGCCACCGCGAGGACGATGCCACGACCCGATGCCGTCGACGACGTTAACGCAGACTACCTCGATCGAAATTTCAACGGTGACGCGATACACTTCGGGCGATTTTAGTGCGACTGTGACCCTCCATCGATCGCGTTTTGGAAGAAACGGGGTCAGCCATTGTGCATTCGCGAGATATGCGGGAGAGAGAGCACGTAGTTGTTGGAACAATCGGACAATCAAACAAACGTGTCGGAACCGTGACTCGAGCCAAAAGAAACGCGTGATTTTTCTCTCTTTCGAAAAGTTAAACGATTTTTATCTTTTCTCGAGGAAAAAAAAAAGAAAAAAGAAATGTTCGCAAGAATAAATAAATATCTAATTTTCATTGCGCTTGTGTGTGTGTTAATATTGTTTGAGTTATACGGTTAAAATATATATAAGCCTCTTCTTCGTGCGCAAAGTGTGCACATCTCTCTCTCTCTCTCAGGTGTGTAACGCGCGACCGATGGAGGGTCAGACGTAATGCGCGAGGAGAAACTGCATCGCACACGGACTCGTGGAACTTATTTCTCGACATGCACACGCACCGGTTAGACGCACCGTGCCGGTTCGCAAGTCGACGTGACTTCTAATCCTCTTTTCTCTCTCTCTCTCTCTCTCTAACGTACAGCGAAGGTTCCTATTTTCTTGCCAGCGGAAAGGTCAGCGCCGCTGTATCAACCGCAATATATATGAAATTATTACCGTTCCTATCAGTCGCTTACTTTTGCGCCGGTCACGCGACTAACATACGTTACGTTAAAATTGCGCTAGATTACACGCCAGAAATTAATCCGCCGACAACAAGGATTTTTCACGGACTACATGCGATTGAACGTACAAAAGTGTTCGAGAGAGGTAACGTCACATTCGCGATTTTATTTGTTATTGGGTCAATTGTATCCGGTCAGAAATAATTTGTTCGTCAAAATAATGAATAAAAATCATTTATTGCAATTTGTACGCAATCAGTCAAGTTTCATACTTGATAACCCAATATCAGCTACGTTCGAACGATTTTGTGACCCAACTGATTGCGTGTAAATTCTAATAAATTATTTTTGCTCATTTTAACAAACAACAGTTATTTTTATTTCAATTTTATTTCGTGCTATTTTAAAATCGCACGGATTAAATTATGTAACAAGTACAAAATGAAAATATTATATATATATATATATATACATATATAGAAATATAAAAAGAAATATGTCAAGAGGATAAATTTTAAAATACGAGATCCTTTCCCGTTTGATCACAAATTTAACATACTGCGCGCGCGCGCACACACACACACACACAACGAAATATATATTTAAACGCAAATATATATTTAATCCATTTCTCTAATAATGCGTTAACAACTATTATCGGTTTCATTTCGCAGTCAATGCTGAAAATTAATATTTATGAATAATGTATATTTGTCACAGCAATTTTCAACATGTGTTTTCAACATGTGACACAAATTTCAAACCCCTTAAATGTTAATAAACGTTTTACTATTTATACATAACAACGTTTATGAAATAAAACCGTGCTAAACAGATCGCAGTGGTTATCTACATTGTGTGTTTTTTTTTTATCATGAATGTCGCTAGAATTATTATTACTGCGTATAACCTTTTATCAATAATTTTTAAATAATATTTAACGATCAAAGCAACTGGGAAATGGAAGTTCTTCATAAATTTCCGAACTCTTTCTCCGAGATTATTTCAATATCGTGTAAAAAAAGCGTATGAATTATCACATGAAGAATTAACAATTGGAAAATGAAGGAAACGTAACACGGGGGGGAGAAAACGATCGAACGAGACAAAGACGCTTTCATCTTTTTTTTTGAGCGAATCGCCAGCGCGCGTTCGTACAAATGTTTCTCCACGAGAGCTTTTTTATTACGGAAAAACGCCAAGTCAATAACGATGAAATTCACTTTGTGCATGCAACGTACGCGCGCGCGCGCGCTTATTAGGATATATATTATGCCCGCCCGTTACGTAACTCGTAATATTCTGTTTTATACATAAACGTTCCGTTGCAATTACGTAATGCTCGCGCGGATGGGACGTACTCGACGGCGGATCGTGATATATGCAACCGGGTTTACCACTCGCGTGAAAGCCATAATGATGTTACTGCCCCCTTATTAGGAGAGGGGAGGAAGAGGAGGAGAGGAATTACGGTGTCCCGCGTGTCAATGTCGCGTTCACTTATCACTTTACAGTACATTTACCTCAGAATTCTTTGCGCTACGTACGTACGTACGTATGTTACATGGTACACGTAAATGGCGAGACACTTAAGTGGGTCGTAAGAAAAAAAATTTCAATAAAAAATTTGTTCTCTCTCTCAGTTTCTTGAAACCGATCTTCGCGTGACACCTCCGCGTGACTCGGATACGCATAAAAAAAAAGAAGAGAAACTGTTGTCACGAGGTGTGTGTCACACTTGTTTTTTTTTTTTTTTTTAACGAAATAAATAAACGAGGATCGCCGCTGCGACTAAACGTCACGATCGCGCTTTATTTGCGCGATTATTTTCATTGCCGACGAGGAATGATAGGGTAGAGAATAAAAGGTGACGACGTCGCTTTTAACAAGGCGGAGAGACTTTATCAGGAAAAGAGCCCCGTGGAAAGAGAGAAACTTGGCCGCGATGAGTGGTGGTCACAGGAGGGTATAAGTAATTCTCCGAGAACGCTATTACGTCCTGCTGCGCCTTCGCTCGGGGGACGAGGGCTATTTCAGCGCGTAATATGAGAGAGGGTGGATATGGGAGGTGGTAAATGTCAGCTATGTATGAAAGAGAGTGCCGCCGTGGAGCGAACGTGGCGCGGACATAGCCGGGATTATCCGCCCCGTGGCAGGATGATGGGGACGGAGGGGAGGAGGAAAAGGAGGGTTATCCAAGGCCGTGGCAGGAAGCTCGGGGGACCGACGATAAATTGTGTGTCTTCTGAAAAAATCTCAGGTAACTTAAAATATCGTACATTTTTTGTCACAAACATATGAGGGAAAACGCCATCGCAGCGAAAGAGAACGGTGCGTCGCGCATTGTCCCCGAGACAACGTTATTCGCTGTTTGCGGGTTATTCGTTACAAGGTAAAAGATGTGCGATTTATCTTCATACGTATATATACATATATATATACGGCACACACATCTCTCCGCGAAATATACTTACGCAAATCCAACAACGAGTTAACGACGTTAATACAAACGGAGAAACGGAGCGCGCAACTTGATTTTGACAGACGTACAATTGAAGACTATCATCGATAATGGGTGTATGTACAGACGGAGATCTAATGATGTAAAATTAATAATACATTTTAATTGAATTATTTAATCTTTATGATAATTTATCATGTAATAATAATTTAGTTCTGTCTCGCAGCATATACGCGTGACGTGGAAATTACACGAGTTTACTTTTGATTAGAACGCTTCGTTATAATGTTTGCACAAGTCCTGTATTAATATTTAATTAAACGCAGATTTCCCTCACATGCACGATGTGCTCATTTGGTTTTATTTACGAATATTATATATATATATATATATATATATGTAATCTCTCGACTTTGTATAGAAAAAAAAGCACCCTTGTGTCCCTCACTGAAATGTGTATTGTGTATAAAAATACACGCGAAAGCAACTGCCGTCAATTTAGCGACTCCAATTTTGAGCGGAACGCGACGGATTTTCAGGACGAGTTAAAGTGAGAAACCTAGTTTTGTTAATGGCAGTAACTTTATTTCGAGAGGACGAAGCCCGAGCGCGGTCAGGCTTCGCTCACCAACAAGTGCCATTATCACCGCCTCTCGACTCTGTAACCATAGACTAATTTCGCTTGAAGAGTCCGCCGGACAGTTAACCGGTTTTTTCAGTCTCCGTCTCCGCAAATTCCAATTTTACGCGCAAAGAAATTTCTGGAAGTTAAGTACGACGCGCGTAATTACGTTTTCTCGGCGGCGACCGGCGGCCGCGGTGGAAATAGTACGACGCGGTCGCGGGAATTAACGAAACTTTCACACACCGGTCACAGCGAACACAATGTTCGAACGTGTAACATTCTACATCCTCTTAGATCGACCGTCTGTGTATGCGCGCTATTTTTATTTTTATTTTCGCGAGAAACAAAATTGCGCAAATAAAACACGCGAATAAAAAAAAATCTCTAACAAAAGTACCTCGATTATAAACGACGTGTGACGACTAAACGAGCGAGAGATAAGAAAACGAATCATCGGAGCGAAAACGCCCCCGTAACTCGGTCGAGTCGAAATCACCGCGCCGCCGACTCGAGGTCGCTCGCCGGAACGGAAAGCGTGTCGGAATCGATTAAAAATGTATGCGGAACGTGTGCTAAGCAGTAGATACTCGAGGGAGAGCTTCGGGGGATCAGTCCCGATGGAGCGAAGGAGACGGCCCTTTCCGACCTGCGTTTATCAAACGAACGACGAGAAGAGGGAACCCCGAGGATCGATGGACGATCGAATGGGGCTTCGCAATGCTGCCAGGCAAGCTCGAATATTGCAAGCAGCCAGGCGGAGGGAGAAACAGGGGGGGAGAGGGGAGAAACGCCTGGTAAGCAGCTCTGAAGGACCGTTTCCTCGAAGCTTGCGTTCCTAATCGCATCGGAGTCATCTATATTATTACGAGGTTCCTGCGCATAACCTCCTGAGCGCACTGTACACGGTTGCAAAGATCTCAACCTACAGTCGACCTGGTCCGTCCTCCCTCACCCGTCAACCCCGCCGCGTCCCTTTACTCCGCTAACTGTATATCCTCCCTCATCGCTCGCAGCGAAATCCTTCCTCTCTCTCTCTCTCTCTCTCTCTCTCTCTTCGTACCCTACGGTCAGCTTCAACCCCTCGTCCTGCGAGAAGCTCCTGTCGTGCACGTGATCCCCGCAGAAACCGAGGAAAATTACCATCTGCGCAGTTTTCGGACTCGAGAATCCGTAGATTTCGTGTCGCGATCTTGAGAGAGGCAATATTCCAAAACCTCGACTTGAAACGAGCGCGATATTTTCCGCGAGAGACGCGTATATTTTACATAAAACATTTTCTCCACAAATTTTCCCTCGTTTTCCGCGATGATATATTTATCGCGTCAACATTCAACACGTGCGATTTATATTACCGGGGACAATTTGCTCTTTTCCGCGCAGAAATTTTCCGCGCGTACGTACATGCGTACATACACACGTGTGTAAAACATGCGGAGAAGCGCGTTTATTCGTTAGCGCGGATTATTTTTATGTTGACTAAATTAAACTGGAATACGTTGCACGCGGTTCACGGCGAAAATACCAGAGGGATGTGGAATTAAAGAGAGAAGGAAGCGGGGGAAGGGAGAGGAGGATCAGATTTTCCACGTCGACGTCGAGACAATAATCGATATACGCTCGCTCCGTCTACCGGATGTGGTCGCACCTGTGTTTTTATTACATTGTAGTTTCGCGCCGAGTTTAATTAGAGATTCCACGGGTGGTAACCAAGCAATCTATCTGTAATGTCCCGCGGCGTCAACTCTCGTTTTCTTCCCATCGGTCGACTAATTAAATAAATATAGGACACGCACACACGATGCACGCGCGTGACGCGATGGATATCGAGTTCCACGACCTGGTTGCGCGACACACACACACACACACACACACACAACTATCACACATTAAACGCACCCTGCTGTTAGAACAAATCAAAAACCCGAAGAAAAACAAGAGAGAGACAAAGTATGAAGAGGAAGAAACGAGAAACGTGTTTAATTAGAAGTGTTTGTTCTGTAATCAGAAAGAATGTAAGGAGAAAGCTGTGAGTCTATTTTTATCGCCGCTAATTCGACAGCTTCGTGAAATGAGTTTCTCTTTGTGTAATAAACAAATTCGCGCGAGCGCGCATATATATTTGTCTTTCTCGGACATTCGTAAACTTTGTTTTTTACGCGTGTGTGTATCCATTTATCGATATTTATCGTGATTTAAGATGCGTTAAATTATTGGAGAGGCAAATTCCGAGAAATATTGTCGCGAACTACAAATTATCGTATCTCATTATTTTCCCCCGGTCTCTTTTATTTTCCTTATAAATTAATTCTTACCTTAATTCCCTAATAGCGTAAATCGTCGCTTCTCGAGGCGATGAATTTTTAAGCGCGCCCGATCCCCCTTCTTCTATCTCATTGGCTTTTCGACTCGCGGAAGACCGTTATTATACTCAACTTTCGAGGCACATCATCCCGCTAGAGTAAATAAGCGCGAAGAAGGTGGAAAAGACCAAGGAAATGCGTGAGAGAAGACCAAGAAGAGACGGGAAGAGAAAAAGAGCGGGATTAGACGAAGGGTTTTTTGCGCGAGGAGAAGGTAAGGCGGAAAAACAAGGAAGAAGCGAAGAAGACGGCGAAGAAGGCGGAACGGAAAGGAAGGAGGTCAGGGAGAGTGTCTCCGGGATGAATATTAAAATGTAAAGTTCCCAGCAAATTAATCGCGTTAACGTCAGGACATTTTCTCGCGCCCCTTTTTCTATCTCTCCTCCTTCTTCACGTGTCCCTTCTCCTCCAGCTTCTTCTTTCTTCGCTGACCATTCTATTTTTTTCTTCTCTCGCTTTTTCTCTCTCTCTCTCTCTCTCTCTCTCTCTCATCTCTGCGCTCCGTTGCTTCTGAATATTCATTAATCTCTCTTTTCTCCGTCGTCCGTCGGAAATGCGCGCGTCTCGAGCGAAATATAAAAAAAAAAAAAAGAAAGTAAATCTCCTTTCGCGCCGCTCCGGTCGGCACCTCCGACGTCTTCAAGCTACGTCTCGGGATGCCGTCGTCGCCGCCGCTGCCGCCGTCGCCGTGTGCATGATCGCCATAACGAAATTCCCGACGCGTTCCGCGTTGATATCGCCGTGAGTATGAATGCTGGATTTACGGTGGATACGTGTGCGGCACCAGTCGCGCCGCTGGATTCGTGTTCGGAGTCGCCGCGCAGAATTTACATGCTCATTAAAGAAATGAAGTTCCCAGTTTACGGCTTGGTTTACGCGAGAAGCCGCGACAAACACGTTTGCCGGACTAACCGCGGAACTTCGCAGTTGCCCGCAATGTGACGAAAAGATAAATGAGCCGCGTGTTTCTCGCCTCTTCGCGAGAATGCGCGAGAAGGTAAGATATAATGAAACTAAACGAGAGAGACGCGGAAGAAGCGCGCGGAAAATGCGTTTTCCGAGAAAACCGGTTACGCGAAGAGAGAGATGAAGATACATCTATAAGTGGATGAAGTATTTTACTTTTTTTTTTCGATCGGAAATACGCGCTAAATAAAACGTCAACTTTTTCGAATTTTGACATTCTGGCAATTCAGAATTCGGATTTTTCGAGATATTTTTTTTTTCGCGCGTATTTTAAAGTGCTCGTGTTAAAATTTTATACTGGATGCCGTAATAAAGGCTCGCAACTCTCTTGACTAGCGAGCCTTTATTACGGCATCCAGTATATGCTGGCAAAGTAAGGGTGCCCCCTGATGCCACAAGTCAGCCACGAGCGAGTTCCCGTCGTGGTCCCTTCGTCGCGACCGATTTACCGCAAATGGTTGGCCGCCAACCATTCTGGCCTCTTCAACCGCCAACTGTTCCAACGAGACATAATATTATCGCTGTGTTAAGTGCATTTACAGAAGTGTTTGGCCGCGCGGTCTTCCACCTTTGCTGCCGCGTATATGTACGTGCGCGTGAATGTATTGACATAAGAGAAACACGTGCGAAATGTGAGAGACGCGCGTAGACACACACACACACACACACACACACACACACGAAGCAAACTTCGTCGCATCCCTTGTAATCGTTTTAAATCCTCGGAAGAAGTTACGAATTGAATTTTACCGTCTGGCAAATTAAGTTCACAAACGACATTCTCTCACATGAGAGTTGCACTCTAATGGGTTTTAAGACACACCTTTACATTCGCAAGTTACATGTTAATTAAGACAAATGTTCGGACATTTATTTAAAAAAAAAAAAGAAATAATCGGCAAAGATTAAAGTTGTAATATTCTAATATTTTTTTTAAATTTAATATTTTAATTTTTAAAATTATAATATTCTATTTTTTTTATTGCTAAACGAGAGACGCGCAACGTTCGTTGAGAAAACCTTAGAAGCTGAAAAAAAAAAAAAAAAAAATCTATTATGCAACACGCATAAATCTGCATCTCACACCTTCGAATTACATGACAGCCAGCCGGTAGCGCAAAGAGGGAAGCACACAGCGGCGCGACACATTTGTGAAATCGTAATTGAAATTTATTCGGTGAAAGATAAAGAGAGACGTTCATTATGAACGGGGCTTTGTTACTGTCCTCCCCAATTATGGCGGCCTTTGTCGTCAAGTTTGTTAAAAGCCTGATCGCGCGCGCGTGCCGCTGACGCGACGACAATACCGATTGTAAATGAAGAGACGAAGTCAATTCGATATGCATTACTTATCGCAATTTACGTTGATCGATCAGAAATTAAGAGATCGCCGTGCAATTGGGAATAAACAAAGAGAATAATAATACCGTGTGTGTGTGTGTGTATTTTAATTAAACACAATATAACGAGATTATATGTTTGAGAAGAGAAAATAGTCGGAAAGAAAAACGCGTTGTTAGATTATTGGAAATCTATTTTCTTAACTTAATTGTCAATTTCTTTTCTTTCTCTTTCTCTCTCTCTCTCTCTCTCTCTCTCTCTTTCTTTCTTTCTCTTTCTCTGCTTTTAAACATTCACAGTTTCCAAGTACACAAGTCTCGCAAATACGCGTGCGCGCGTGCAATTTTTCCCTACACAGCAGCGAATCTACGTACACATCTTTGTGTGTGGGTTAATTAGATGTAATCTCATTATCGCCTTATGTCCGCGATATTTCGCTTTTGTATCTCTGCGCACGATATTCCGTAAAATTCGTTTATTTATTTATTTATTTTTTTGATTTTCTTTTCGCGTTTTTCTATAAATACAATTAAATCAAACGTCATTTCAAAAAGTTCGCCGGCCAGAGGGATTATACGCGAGGATCGCAGCGCGAGCATCCGATTGACGTTGACTTCATTCCCATTATAATAGTGCTACAGAGAAATAGCATTAAAAGCGCTTGTCCAAAGCACACAACGGGGCGGCGCCCGAGCACACAGGTACAGTGACCCGATATATAGGAAAAAAAAAAAAAAAAAAAAAAAAAAGGCACCCCCGCGCTATCGCGCGTATCCCCTTCGGAATTCCACCCTATTCCGCGTACTTTCGAACACATCGGCACGTATGCAAATCGCGCGCCCCAACGTTTAAATCGCATCACGGATCTGTGTATTACTTCCGTGAAACAGAGAGAAAGAGAAAAAAAAATATACAAGACGGAAGAGAACCAGAAGAGGTGAGGCAGAGAGGGTGGGAAGGTGGCCTGGAAAGAAACCGGGGGAGAGAAAATTCCGCGGACGTAACTCGATACACCCGCCCCGTCGTCATATTTTTACGGACGCTGAAACGAAACACTTAAAACGCGGACGGCGCGGCGGTATATACGCGTTATTACATCTACGCGATAGATCACACTAATTGCGGTGTACAGCGAGAACGGCGGGTCGCTCGTAACTTACGCAGTCCGGTTACGAGCTTGCGAGAGCCGCGCTCGAAAACGGTTCCCCTCTGGCTCTTTCTCTCTCTCTCTCTCTCTCCCTCTCTCGACGATACGCGTCGCGCTAATCTGGCGAAAATTATACGCGAAATTTATTTTTCTTCGAAAAAATACACGTGCGCAAATGCCTCCCCTCCTCTCGCCATCCCTCGTGATTCATAAATAACGGCGGGCGCAACTACTACTTTCAGCGACTCGCATCGCGATGGAATTTTATCTGCTACTGTCACGTTTACGTTTAAAAAAAACGTATAAAGAGTCACGACCTTCGATCCACCCTTCCGTGCAATTTTGCACGTTGAAAACGCGGAAATTTTGGCCGACCGATCGACATTCGCAAGCTTCCGCGAGAAGGAAATTTGGCACCGATGGATGGTAATAAAACGGTGCGTATAGCGTAGGACAGACAGCTGGAATGGTTCGCTTCAGCATTGTTGAACGTTGAAGTATGTAAAGAGGGTGAAAGAGGAAGCGCGATGTCGCGAGTTTATGTCCTGGGAGAAATGTCTCGCGAACGTTCGCGAACAGGGAACGGGAGAAAAAAAAACTCGCGATTGAGGCGAATTATTGGTGGCAATGAATTCTTTGTGTTCCGAGCAAAAATACGTTTGCGAACAACCCTTGTAGAAATTTATTACTGGCGTGGTCGAAATAATATTTGTTTTGAGTATTGAAATCAACACAGAACGGTGTTCGGTCACACCGATGATAAATTTCTAAAAGAAAGAAGAATGTTTTCGCGAGAAAACGCGTGTAAATTAGTTTTTGTTTTTTTTTTTTTTTTTTTTTTTA
>QVNW01002283.1:0-14297 GCA_014825475.1 Pseudomyrmex flavicornis
TTGTCAATTTTTAAAAAAATAAAGAAGTTCATTAACCCGAAGATCTGGTTTTTTGCCTTACATTGGCCATTTCCTTATTACTACAATATTTCAAGAGAAAGATTATTGAAGTCTAATATTCAACTTTTATAACTAAAAGAGTACTTAATGTAAATAAATTTTATTATAGTGTTTTGGAAAGATCTTGAGTTAGGCTTATATGAATCTGCAATAAAAAATAGGAAGTTCCATTAAAAAAAATCGATGTGATCTTGACCTGACTTTGGCGGCGCAATCCAAGGTCGCAGTAATATAACCAGTAAATAGATCTTTTTAAACCATACTACTTTTGTCTGAAACACTTTTCTATAAAACTTATATTTTCTGAGATATTCAAGTGTTCCGGCACTTTTTTTCCACCCTGTATATACTTAACAACTTTTTCGAAGAAGTGTTTACTGTTTCCATAATAACATATACATTTACATGGTTTTGTCAAAACTATTAATAATAAGTATGTTATGGAAACTCACACAGTTTGTGTATATTATCACTGTTTCTCGCGTTATCGCTTATTCTACATTAAATCTGTTGTTAGTTTTTATTTATTCAATTACCGTAGAAATAATACAATGTTCTGCATACTTAGTAAAAACAGAGAACGACATATTTTAATTGTTGTTTGTTTTGAATCTATATTCAACAAACGGTATTAATTGCAATATGATTAGTTTGTCAGATCCATGGAAAACTCGAATATTATGTTATTAAGAAACAGAATTGAACTTCCGTTTCCGGTGTGTTAGTGAATAGGTGTGGTAAAATGTGGTGGATGAAAAAAAAACGTGAAAAGGGCAAAAGAAAGAAAAAAGTGAGAAGAGTGTGAGTGTATGTGAGAGAGTGTAATAAAGAGTGCGAGAAAGTAGAGGGAAGTGTAAAAAAGGAATAGTGTAGAAAATAAGGAGCGACAGAGGATTAGGTTTGTAAGAGTGATAGGCGAAAAGAATAAAGTTAAACCAGGTAGTAAGCGCGGATAGTGGCAAGATAAGGAAAGCTTGGATGATAAGACGGAAATTTTAACAGGTCAAGGATGGATGCGAAGAATAAGGATAAGAATAGAGGAAGGATAGGGGCAAAGGCGAGAGATAAAATGAATAGCTCGGGGGAACCGTGCTTAAGAGTGGTTAAAAAAGAAAATAAAATGCAATGAGAGAGTGGTTATTTAAAAGAAAGAGGGAAAGTGAAAATGATTAAGAGATAGATAAGAAAAAGCAAGGAGAAGAATGGATTTTTAAAAAGAGTAATAAAATGAGTAAATCACCGATAAAGAGAGATGATCCAATAGTGATGGATAGTGAAAGAGAATTCATGGAGAGGTGGTTGGAAACATTAGAGACAAAGGATTGGAAGATCAAATATATCAAAGAGGAGATTAGTAAAAAGAAAAGAGAGAACAAAAGTGAGATAAAACCAAACAGAATTTAGAAGAGAAGTACAGAGGATGCAGAGGGAAATGAAGGAAAGGGAGGAGGAAGTTAAAAAGAATTTGGAAAGAATAAAGGAAGAGTTCGGGAAAGAATGTGTGAGTGAGAAAGAAAGAGAGAGTGTGAGAGACAGTCAGTGCAAATGAGAATGAAAGGAAGAAGAGTAATGAATAAGTGAGAGGATGCGTGTGAGAGAGAGAGTGTGTGTGTGTAGCAAATCAGGAAATAGGTTAGAATAAGTTAAGATAGGTTTAAGATAGATGTAAGTTAGCATAAAATGTAGATGTAAGTTTATTTTTGTAAATTGTTAAAAATTGCAATCCTGAAGGGAGTCAATAAATTTATTCAAAAAATCTAAAGAAACAGAATTTATTAATTGTTCTTTCTTTTAATGCAGATTACTTTTAATAACTTTATTTGTAAATCCCGTCTGTCCGTATTTTTGCACACAAGCTCGTATTTATAGTATGATTTGAATCTTGTTTCAAGATTGTATCAATTAAGTTCTTTAGAACCAAGATTCCAATAACAACGCTTACCTTTGGGAACAGTTTGGCACGAACGAAGAGACCACTGTTGGTATCTGATAATCGGTAGAAACCAATGTCGATGATAGGTGATTGTATTTCTTCTCTTCGTCGGCTGCGTGAAACATCACATACTTTTCCTGCGACGCGCGCAAGTTTTGATCGGAGATTTTTGTAGGCTTTTCGCAGTTCGGATTAATATTGCGCAAGATGTCATGTTGCGACACGTTCTTTATGCTCGACTCGTAATATCTCTGTTCCAGATTGATCGTGTTGGCGGTTCCGTTAACGAAAGCACATCCGCTGGTATTTTCCTTGCTTGTATAGACTGACATGAAACCGCCGTCAATGGGTGAATCACCGACGGGATTTGTTGCGGTTACGCTAAGACAGACATTTGGCTTTTTACTACGTATATCATTCACAGGACACTCGCGCGACGTGGGATTCAAATTGTTCAAATTATTTTCCAACGTTCTCACGCATTGGACATTGAACGACGATGACGACGACGATGATGACGATGACGACGACGACGACGATGATGACGATGACGACGACGACGATGACGACGACGACGACGGCGACGACGATGACGGCGACGACGACGATAAAGACGGGAAGTAAAGCGTGCTCGAGACGACCTGGGGCTCTTTCCTCACCTTATCCTCCTCTATAACTTGCTCCACGAGTTGGAGCAGTGCGCAGTCGATGGTGTCGCTGCTGTTGACAATTGTTCCCGAGGAATCGTAGATACCTTTCCAGCCAGACAGAGATTCGTCGAGTTGTTCCTCGATCTGATAATTCAAGGAAGTTTGGTAGTTGAGCGGGCTCGATGCGTCGCCATACGACTGGTTGGACGAAGATGAAGAGGACAACGCTTGCGGTACACGATAGGTTGGCGCAACCTACGGAAAGAAAGGCATTCGAATTTAATCAAGCCACTTTTTATATGAGTCACATTTCTTATTGATGTCAGTAGAATGGCAAACGGCAACACCGGCATAAATTTATATAACTTGTCAGACAGTTGTGTATTTTATGAGATTCGTCAAAAATTCGTTTATGCGCAACAGTTAAAACACTTCGCACGCGACATATCTGTCTTAAAGTTATGGTTTTCAGAAAACATTTTTAAGAATTACTTTAGTTTTATATCGTGTTCACATTAAGTATTCACATGCGATAATCGATCTAGAAAATAAAATTTGGAACTGTATCGGCTTTCATAAGCATGGATAAACACATAGGTGTGTTTGGAAGAGAGAAAGAGAAAGAAAGAAAGAAAGAAAGAGAGAGAGAGAGAGAGAGAGAGAAATTAATATATAGATATATTAAAAGAAAAATAAATTCTCATTAATAGTTGAATTAGAAGTAGAAGTTATTTTGAGCAATGTTCGATTATCATTTTCTCAGATCGCGCTTAATAATGCAGTCGCTTGCGATGTACAGCTCCGGTTTATTCAAAGCGCGCGGATTTCGCCGAAGCGCGCTGCTTATATACGCATACTCATGCATTAATGCAGACTTACCTGCGGTGAACCGAGCGGGCTGCCGATAACATTGACGTGCATTTGCGGCGACTCCAAGTTCGTGGCAGAACCGGGTGACTGGGCGCGACTCGACGCCCGACTGTTCGGTCTCGAGACAACGTGGTTGTAGTAACTGCTTGCCGGAGAGTCGGACCAAGTTTTCGCACTTGGCGATGGGATCGAGCGACTACTGGCGTCTGAAACCACCGCAGCCTGAAAGCCGCCACGCGACAGGATGTCCATTAAAGATTCCTCACTTGCTGGATCATTGACGACTATGGAGGGAAGTGCCGCGGTCTGGAGTGCGATAAATCCTGTTTTATAACGCAACTTCGATGCTACCTATTTGCGTCATTGCCTCGACACAAATAGTCTTTATGTTTATTAATACAGTATATATATATATATATATATATATATATATATATTATAGCGATACTCATCAGTGACGCGTATTTATCAGCGATTACAAAAATTAATGAATATTTTACTAAGAAGCTTTTAGTAGAACTAAAATAGTATATCTTACATAAATAATAAATGTCTAACAGAATTTTGTAAATAAATTGCCATTGTAATCATAGAATGGCGGTCAACGCTTTAATCTCTTTCATTTTTATAATGTAACTAAAATATGTATAAAGCAAAATTTGATTTGATTCTTTTTCGTGTATTCAAGTCTTATTTATCATGCGATACTTAATCTATTTTTTAATCCGTGATATCACAGTTACATATTATCAATTATATGATTAAAATCATTAGAATGATGTTGCGTAACAATCAATTTTCTACGATAATGATAATTTAATGGACTTACATCGGTGCTGAAATTTTCATTTCGAAAGATATTGCCGTTCTCTCCGGTCCAAACGAGGTCCGGATTCTCGCAGATTATCGCACTAATCGTTGTTTGATTTCGATTCGAGTTTGTCAGTTGATCCAAACAAGGAGTCAGTTTTTCACTGTAATCTTTGTTCCTTAATATCTGCTCGGCGGTCTTGTCGTAGTCCACTGAGTGGCTTATGTCTGCGCAGTCGTTCGCGCGCATTAGCCAACTTACCATCGAGTAAGGGTGTCCTCGAGTAGGCTGATAGTCTGGCTTAATCGGTCCTCGTTCAATCAAGCCAGAATCATTGGATTCTTTATCGTGTCGACGTTCTCGCTCGGTCTCCGAATCATCGTTCAGATTATTCAGACCATCCATAGAACGATGGCGTTTCTCATCGGATGATTTCTTGCATATATTGAGCGGCAAACAGCCTTCGTTGTCATCGACCTTACTGTCATTTTCATTATTGTTCAAATCCTCGAGATGTTGACTTGTTTGCAACTCACAGCTGTCCTGGTATTTTGCGTTGTACAACTTGTTGCTTTTAACGCGTTGCGTCCTGCCGACATTCTCGTTATCGTCATTGACGTTATCGCGTGAGAGTTGCAAGTTCTCGATCTGCTCGATTATGTCATCGAATTGGTTCAGCTTTTTGCGGAAGTCCTCCTCGATGTCGAAATTCTTGTCTGCGTCCGCGCTTGAGCGACAAGAAGTGTCAGTGCTGGTAGACATGTCCTCAGATTCGATTGATCCGTAATCCTCCTCCAAAGAACTCACGGACGAACAATCCGGAATCGAAACGCATCGCAACGTACACTTCTCGATTTGGATCGGCGTGACTCGACTACAGTTTGCCATTGTAGTAATTTGTTTGGGTTTCTCTCGATTCTGTAGTAATTTTATAATTGCTCAAAAACAAACATCTTGATCAAGAAGTTTCGATCGTCTTCGTGTGCTTTGTCGTCAGCTAGTATTTTTGGCTTCCAAATCTTCTTTTCAATCTATGTAACATGTTAATAGCATATATACATTGAGCACATCGAACAACAAAAATAAATTTTTTTGAAAATATATATATACATATATATATACATAATTTTGTGTACGTATATATATACGCAAAATTCTTTTATATACAAATCTATAAAAAAATTTAACATAAAAATGTATACAAATTGATAAAAAAATTATTGTTACTAAAATAGTATTATAAATACTTCGTTAATATTTACCATTATTTTTTGTATAAGAAGTATTATATATATATATATATAAAGACACGCAGAAAAAATATTATCTGTGTATATCCAAATGCGCATTCCGAAATCGTGTTTTTCAAGATCAGGTCAATTATTTATGAAACAGTTTGCGTCATAATAGCGCAAGTAGGAAGTACATGTTTGCTAGACATAAATACTTTTCATTATTATGCGTGTTGATATCTATTTCTTTTGTTGTGAAAGCCTTATCGTTCGATAGTGTCGTTTATTAATACCGCGCGTTATACGTTTGAGAAAAAACACATAATATAAAAATATTTTTAAATGGTATTTAAAAAAAGATAAAATTAATAGTTACATATTTGATATTATATAAAGTTTGCACAAGATTTTACGAATTTTGAAATGTTGATCGCACTCAAAGTATTGATTGTGAGATTTTTTGTATTAAAAAAAATTTAATGGCAACTCATGATCTTACGACAACAAAACAAAAAAGACTATGTTAACACTCGATTGTGTTAAAATCGACGTAAAGACAAAGTAAATTTCTGATTAATTTCAATTAATGCTACACTCTGAAAAAATAGAGTTATTTGATATAAAAATAGAATTATTGACCGCTTTGAATATGATAATTTGCTTGATTGTGCGAAATATTATCATAATTTATCTCGCAATATACAATATAAAATAATGCGTCAGGCAAACGACGAGGCGTGACTCATTTAGGCGTGACAATGTCAAATATATATCATGGATTCGATTGATTACATATCGAAAACGTTAATGGATCGAATTGACGAAATCAATTGTGTAAAGTTGTCTATTCAATTGTTCAAATAACTTTGCTTTAAAAAAACAAAAAAGATACGGTGAAAAAATTCAGTTATTTTTGTCAGTCATACAATATCATACAACTGTCCAAAAATTTCGGGAGCTTTCGATTTAATTTATATCGTCTGATTATTTACATTTAAAAAAATACATTATTCGCTGCTCGCGTTCGATTTTACATTTATTGCAAAACTTTCAATCGGAGGTCACGATCTCGAGTCGTAAATCGTAAGAATTTGATTAACAAATGTGTTCCCGATGTAATGCTAGATTTAAAGCTGGATTTTTGTACCGAAATAAAGATCTGATCGTGATGCGTAGCTCTCAGAAGCGAACAATGAACGAACGAATATAACAAACTTTAAGTAAACTTCTGCAGAACTTCATCTCGAATTCCTAAGAAGTTGGCACTTGTACAACAAAGCGCAGACGTCGTCGCGCAAAATAAACGTGCAAAGTTGTTGGAAAACCGCTGAGTTTCTCGGTAATCGTGTAAATGAATTTATTGACAAAGATGAATGTTCTGTCCCAACCATATACTATCCCGTTCTTGCCATCACCGACACACACGCGCGTGCGCGCGCGATCATCACGCGTGCGCAGTTTTCGCGCGCGCGCAGTATACATTTCACGCTACAACAGCGACTGCATAAAATTACGGTGTATAATAAAGTTTTTTACTAAAACATAAGATTCTTATATAAGATAGAAAAAAACAATGTAATAGCTTCCGTTTGAGTTATTAATATTCTCTTGATCGCTGGTTGCTTGGTGATAACTTCATGGATAACAAAGTACTTTCTTAGAACTACTTTCAAAAACGCAAATAGATAAGAAAATATTGACTTTTATTGTATCTTAAATTCAACATTACAATATCGTGGATCGATGTTTTAGATTGACGTAAATAGCTCAATGTAAATATTTATATATACAGTGTTTTTAGAAAAAGTAAAGTAACTACTCAAATGTATTGTGAAAGTAATCGAGATTCAAAATTTCTTTGATTGCGCATTTTGACTCGAAGAAACGATGCTTATATGATTATTGAACGTTTTTTTTGCAAGAGCTCGAAAGCTTTTTTGCGAGAACTATTTCTGGCCGGCTCGCAAAAAGTCAGAGTATCTATTCATGGATGTTAGAACAGTTCAGAAAAATATTTGCTTAAACTGATGAATCAATACTTTATAGAGTATAATAAAAAGTACAATAATATTGCAATTAATTACCTTGAGTATTTTCTAATATCGAATCGATATCGGCGGTGTGACAACCGCGCTTTTATATTGCCTGGCAATATAGTTTCCAAATTCGTTAAAAAGTTTCACTTCAAAAAAAAAAAAAACGTAACACTGCTTTTAAGTGCCTTTCACGATTTCAAAGTGTTTAAGAACGCAATTTGTTCATGCCGGCTCGTGCATTACTGCGCCGATCTTGAATCGATCGCGATCTTATCGGTCCGCGATATTCCACACTTCACGACATTTGAATATATCTTTATTTTTTCTCGTCACACGTTCTTCCAGGTTTGGAAACGTCCTCCAGATTGCAAGTTTTCTAAAACGTTGCTTTATGCGCGTTAATAAGCTCTCTCTATCTTGCTTTCATAAGGCTTTGTTCTAGTATATAAAGTATATTCTTATCTGTTACACGTACTTCATTGTTATCATGTCACTTGCGAACGGATGAGCGCGAGTTATAACTCGTTAATTCAGATTTTCTCGATTCTCTTCTGGCACAGGCGAGAAAATTGGCACGAAAAATGGCAAGGCAATGTACAGCGAGACAAAATCCGGCGAGATCCGGACGCAAAAAGAGAACTCGTTTGCGATTCTGCGAACGATTCACACATACACGCACACATGTGTGCACGTACGCATCACACGTTATTGCGCGTACACTCGCGTGCTCCGATCGAAGTTAAGTCAGATCATGAGTGTCGCTGTATGCATCTTCGACGACCTTCGACGTTTCACCGCGCGCGCCTCTAATATCGGTCGAACACACATGGACTTCTTATCTCCGACTGCGACTTGTCGACAGCAGCGGTAATCTCAGAAGCCAGAAAAACGCTCTCTTCTTCCTCTATTTTTTTATGTCTATCGTTCGTTCCCTCGTGACACCAAAGAGCAGAGGAAACTGTTGTTCTTCTGGAATTTCCGTAGTCCTTCTTTTTTAATCGCGCGCGTATTTCCCAGTGCACGTCTCTATCAAGGCTGCGCACAGCCGCAGCACGCACGCACGCAGAAAGACGCCGCCGTGTGTAAAACGGACGATGCGCGAAAACGATTCTGCTTTCGCGAGTTCTCGGATTTTGCGCCTTCGGAACGAGAGACTATATATGACAGTGATCGCGTGTCTTACGCGTGTCCGAAGGCGAGAGTCTCCGCACGATATCAACTTGCCTACCTGATCACGAGCGATACGCGCGCATGACTACGCAGCCAGCGAATCACACGCGTGCCGACGAGCCGACGACCCGACGCGCTGTACCGCTCCTTGCACCGTCCGCGGCTTCCGTCGATGGCTTCCGTCACAATCGCTTTTGCGTATATCAGTAACGTACTTACTTCAAATACATTAGCACATGTTGTGGAAAAAAGAATATTTTATGCGTTTAGATATTAAAAATAAACAACAGCGAAATATGGCAAAAAGCACACAATAAAACCCGTATATTACATTAGGAATTTATCAGTCATATTTGCACTTAGGTTTGTTATTTTGTTGAGCTTCTTTTTTTATCAAAGTTTTAGTTATTACATAAATTTCGATCCCTTAGATAGTTAATTGCACATATGTCACTAATTTATTTTTACAGATTCCAAGGTCGTTTCAAATATTAGGAAAAAGAGACAAAATCAATTCACATACACACAGCGTAGATATTTCGTTATGTATGATAAACATTCTTATGATATATTTATAACATATTTGAAGGTTAAAACATATATATATATGTATGTACGTACTGAAATTATTATTAGGTATTTGAAGTAAATAACGTAATCACATTTTTACGAATCGTCGAGTGACTACGGTCGTGGATCAGAACCATCATTGATACGCATGCGTTGCGGATGATGTCATCGTCGTTCACGTCGTTCCTCGGATACATTCGCCTTTACATCGTATATTTCAGTGTATTTCTTACTTACCAACGTGCACGAGCAACTAATCCACTAAATACATACTTCTCAAACGTGCACTATGCAATATAGTGCACGTTTGAGAAGTATATAATTCTGATAGATATTATGATTGCGTCTTATCTCTGATATTTTTGCTTTTATTTTTAACTTTACATTGTGGACGTTTGCGTCAACTAACAAGATGTACACTTAAAATAATCTTTAAAAAAAGGGACAGAAAAAAAAGTTGTAACGAAGTAACAGCTTGCATGCATATTAAAACCATCAAAAAGATATCAATAAAAAGTATTTGCCAAAACAAGTACAGATACTAATTGTAGAGACAGAGTAAATATATTTTTACAGAACATGGAAACATTTTTATTGGAAAAAAACATGTTGACATTTATAAAGCACACAATTGTAATAAAAAAAAAGACGTGTTTTCATTGGTTTTACAGTAACACATTTATAATGTGGAAGTTCGCTGCATTTCGAAAAAGAAATCGCGATACAAAATTGCGGCAGATTTCTACGACTGACATTTTCTACGACTGTTCGGAATAAGACGCAATAGATGCGCCACAGGTCGGAAAAACATGAAATGCGACGGTAATAAAAATTAAATAATGAAGCAACAAAGATGGCAATAAACACAACAGTTATTTAAAATAAACTCGTTCATTTCTTCGTGAAGAAAGCTCTGTAATAAACAGTTTGTATCAATAATAAGCTAATATTGAACGTTAAGTTCATTTGGTTTATGTGAGCGAGCTTTAAAGCTTTGTAGACTTAATCTTGTATGTACATACAAGATCAGCAGTTTTAGCGTTCATTTCTTGAATAGAGAGCAGTCTTTTTATTATCTCTCTCTATCGATGTACGCACATAGCACCAATCTTATTTTGTCTTTCGACTATTGAGTTCGCTCATCGGCCACATTTCGTTTAGAAAATGGCACCAGATGCGTCGCATCTGCTTTACAATAAATGAGAAAAAGAGATGGAGAGTTTCTGACTCATCGAAATGGTTTATTTCTGCCGACGTTTTCTGTTCATCCCAGCACATATGCGACAAAAGTTCGATATATTTATCTCCGATATAAAGTTGATATCTATTTCTTATTTTTTTGTTGTAAATTCACTAAAGTGACAAAATGTACGACAAGTTTTGTTCAAAAAATCTGCCTTGCGTAACATGAGCGCATTAATTAAACTCTTTTCGATTTTTCCTTTTGTCTTCTTTTTTTCTTCTATTTCTCACACTGGTAAATCGTATCTTTTCTCGCTATTCCACTTCCGAGGAAGGCCAACCGGTTCGAATTGCGTTCTGACATCGAAATGTTTACGATGTTTGTATGCTAAATTAATCATGATCTTTTTGCTCGGCTGAATGCTGATTATTATTATCGTAAGTAAACATAAACAATTAGCATAGTTAAAAGTTGAAGAAGCATCATCAATACTTTACAAAAAGAAAAATGTATACTGCATTTAAGTTTAATCTTAATCCTGTAAACGTTTTTTTAGATTCGTATTCTGTAAACTTCGGACATGTATGCCTTTGGACATGTATGTCTTCGGACAATTTTTTTATTGGTTAAAATATTGCATAAACTCTGTAATAATTCATGGGGCTTTATTTAACATTCTATTTAAAAAAAATATAACATTAGTTTTGATATATTTTTTATTTTTTAGAAATTCTTTCACCAAAGTTAATAAGATTTTCTAATTTTAAAGAATCGTTCGGACATTAATGTTCGGAGTTTTACAAAATTACAATTAAATATTGCTTCTATCAAGTATATAATAAATTTATATATCGGCAAATATATCGTAAGCATTCAATTTATTCAAAATACATTCTAAATCCTATGAAGTTTTATAACATTCTTGAAAAGAGTGTACATTCTTCTTTTGAGAACATAATAATAAACTTTTTAAAAATTTGTAATAAGTATATTGTAAGACTATTATCAAGAAAATATTTTTCATTGAAATTAAGCAAAAAAGAACTTAAAAGGAAAGAAATAAACTGAATAATTATTTTTTTCTAGTAATAAAATGATATTTTTTTGTGTGTATAAGAAAATTAACAAACTGTGAACAAAATACTATAAGATTCAGAGCTGGAATTATTTGTAAGATAGAGACATACGGTTTGTAAACAGATCGTTTAGATTTGTCATCCTCGATCAAATGCCACCGAATCTCGAGCAGATCTGTTCAACGCAAAACTTTCCCTATTATAATTTTATATTGACATATCAGCTCGGAATTTAATGTTTTACTCTTAAGAATTGATCTTTGTGCCGATGTTTTCTGTCTACAATTTTTTAAATCTTTGAAGTACACACATACCTCCGTCGAACATTAAGTGTACTGTGAAGTATTTGAATAATCCACATCTTTCATTATATGTTCAAATATATAAATATACATATAAGACTGTAATAATTCGATTCTTACCTATTTAATTTCTTTGGAAAGTTTTAACTGCAGTATAGTTGCTTAAACTTCATTTTGTTTTCCAAGTGCATAATAGAAAAAGAAACATCTATAATAAGATTGACCAAAATGCATAATTTTACATAAATCAACGCAATCTAGGTGATAAAGCAAAACGGTTTTAGAATGTTGTTTGTTTATAACTCTTTGCAAAAGTCAAGAATTCCTCTTGATTCTTTTTTCTTAAAGAAGGTCTTTTCGAAGGTTTCTTTTAAAAGAAATATAATGCATATGTGTGAAAAGAATATATCAAATATGTAATAATATATTACAATAGTATTGGCAACAACATGGCATCCACGACGAATCGTTCTGACGAAATAAATACATAAATATATTACAAAATATTCAGCGATCGATTCTTATCACCTGTGAAATTTCATTACTAGTTTTAAACTGTACGAGCTTTCAATTTCTTAATTCGTTATATTACAATATTTTTGTCCGCATCATTTCTGTAAAATTTTACATTACTATATTTAGTTGTTTTTCTGCACGATGTATTAGCATTTTCTACTTGCAAAACAACTAATAGAAGTGCATACTGGGATGTCTTATTACTTAGAATATAGAAAAATAGTGTATTATATTCTGGTGTATCTATTTATTCCAGAATATAGTACATATTGTTATAAAACAGTGCATATTGTTGGTAAAACAAAAAAACAGTATATTGTTTGTAAAGATAACTATATTTTTGCCAATTTTGAAACAACTCCACTTTTGACAAGTACAAGAAAAGAAAAAGAGAAAAAAATGATGTGAGCAAAGAAACTGAAGCTATTACATTTCTACATACTTTATTATTTCACATATGCAATATAAGTTTGGAAATCAAATTATTTTTTAATCCATTTATAGTGTCGAATTATTTTTTACTGTTTCATGAAAACATGTTCCGTCAAGTCGATTCGGTCTCCGTTACCTGACATTAGGTTTGTTTTTCTTGCATACACTTTATATATTTTAGTATATACTTTAGCGTTTTTCTTGCCGGAAGTGACGTTGAGTTGCATGATAACATGCGCTGTTTGTCTTGAAAATGTATTACACTATAATGACGTAGTTTACACTTTCTGTACACCTACTTCAGAGATGGTGTAAATGTTACACTTTTTCTTTCTTATGTTTTGAATGTCATTTTGTTGGGCTGTTAGAGGTTCATCATTTTTTAGAGATTTAACTATGTCATTTGTTAGAAGTTTAACGAGTTAGCAGGTTATTATATATTGGTACATATACATACTGTATACATATTTACTTATACATACTGTACATTTACATACATACTGTAGAAACGCATAATATTAATAAATATATTGTAAATACGGTAAATAAGAGCCGTTCGCGGGATGTTGTGCGGATATATACGCGCGCGCGCGTGTGTGTGTGTGTGTACATATATATATGTGTCGTGTAAAACGGCCCGGAAAGCCGGAGATTCCCGGTTCGACTCCTGGCTGAGGAGTTTTTTTCGCAATAATTTAAGAATTAGTTAGGGGATATTCGAGGTCTCTTATGTATGTGATGCAAATCTAGCATCCTATATGATTTTAAGAATTGAAATTTCAATTCAAAAACTCACGTGAAAAAATTTACACGTGAACACGTATATACAAGGTGCATTTAAATTGAAACAACCGAATATTTTGAAAACAAAGTATTTTATGAAAAAATGTTTTAGATAAAAGTTATTCTATTTTAAGAGGGAAAGAGAATTGCATTAATGAATTTTAAGTTCGTGAACGACTTCAAGGTCATTTGAAGATGAACTTCATTTTTTTAATGGGAACCTAATTTTCTCAACGGATCCTCAATTCCCGCAAAGAAATGTAATGAGTAATTTCTTTTGTCTGAAACGTTTTTTCTGTGATTTTTTTATGAATGTACTCTTCAGTGACGAATCTACATTTACGAATCACGGACAAGTGAATAAACACAACTTACACTACTGGGCAGTAGAAAACTACTTTGCCACATATTTCGAAAAATATGTATCACAGAAAAAAACGTTTCAGACAAAAGAACTCCTTACATTTCTTACTTATTACATTTCTTTGCGGGAATTGAGGATCCGATCAGAATAACTCCTTCTACCTGCCTACGAGTGGTGTTACAGCAATTATCGGACACCATGTATATATATACATATATAAATTGTCGCGTCGACGCCGCGCTTTCGCAACAACGGGAATTAAGTGACACTCAGTGCGTTTCTGTTAGCTCTTTATTACTCTTTTACAAA
>QVNW01002284.1:0-24045 GCA_014825475.1 Pseudomyrmex flavicornis
CTCTACGCTTCGCGGGGGCAATCTTTTCTCGAGAAAAGAACAACTTTCAATACGAAATCGAGTGTAACGAACGTAAAAAAAAAAAATTTGCAAAATTACTATTTTACACGCACAAGTAGAATGTTGTAACGTGATGTCGTTTAATTAGCGCTTTTTTGTCGCGTCGGGAAACGCAAAGTTTTCTACGATAAAAGAAAATCTTTCAGAACCGTTCGAAAACGCGAGAGACAAGTTGACACCCAAGCAAGCCTTTCGAAAGCTTCTTCTCGTCTCGCGTAGACATCGATAACCCGCGGAGGACAGTTATGGAACGAGTCTATCACAACGTTAGTCCATCGGCGATGCGTGCGTGTCTGCGCATTTTTTCACCCTCTGAGAATTATTGGCGAATGATTTCTTTTCCAGATCGATGAAGAAGATAAGTTGCAGCGGATGATGTGCTCTCACACATCTCTGAAAGACGATCGGACGCTGTCTAAGCCGGGACGAGCTTACTCGAGGACCACGGTCGAATGAGTTATCGGCTTGTGATAAATTCTCTCGCGAGTTTAAAAGATGCCCGTAATGAATTCGAGTCACATATATCTCTCCCGCGCATTCCAACACGCGGTTGTTCTCGCTTTTCTGACGGAGCGGAAGAGAAACAGAAAGATATGAGAGAGAGAGAGAGAGAGAGAGAGAGAGAGAGTTGTCGGTAGAGCGAGTCGCCATAACGTCACCGTCCGGCGATTTTTCGGTTCCGGACATATACGCCGCGGGGAATTTCGCACGATATCCCCGAGCGAAATTCGCCCAAGCACACTGTTCGATTACCGCGTTCACGTTGTGCTCGCGCGAACTTTTCAAAGCGTCGTTTCACCCGGCTCCGCTTGGTTTGTGAAAGAACCTTTCTCAGCGACCGCGCGCAAAAGAGCCCGCGTAGCGTTAAATGGAACGTAGATATCCACGGTTCTTTTCGTTGTTACACAGCGATGGAGAGTTGGAACGTAACAGATGCGCGGAAATTACGATATTATTACATTTCGAGTTTTTTAACCGGGGAGAAAAATGTGTTTTCAAAGAGACGCTCAAAAACAAAAAACGATGCTCAGAATTCGTTTACGCAGTTGTTTTCGTTGGATAATGTTCTCGTGAATTTCAAACGTATCGCGCGGTATATTCCCGCTGACGTGTTTGGCAATTAAAGTTTCCGCGAAAAAAATATGACGTTATACCTTAATTGCATCCGTTCGTTACGCGCGAATAGAAGCGATCCGCAATTGCGGGCAAGAGAGATCAATCGATCGTTTCATTAAAACAACGCTCGTGTTACAGTCGCAATTATCACGGGGTGGAAACCCCGTGGAAGTCTATTGGGAGCATTCATTCGTGACCGCCTAAGTAAGATCGGGGCCTCCGTCTTGGAAACAGCTCTTTTTTTTTGTCATTGTCGTCGTCGTCGTCGTCTCGTCGTCTTCTTCTTTATTCTTACAAGAGGACAAAGAATCCTCGCGGATGGGTTAAAAGTACGACGTAGTACAAAGAAGCTGAAGTCGTTCAGCACTTTCGAGAAAATATCGTTTGGAAGGTACGAGAGGACTTACCTAGAGAGAAATCACTGTCGAACGCAGACGAAATAACAAAAAAAAAAAAAAAAAAAAAAAAAAAAAAAAAAAAAGAAAACTCGCGAAAGAAGCAACGAATGTATGAAGCGGTGCGAGCATAATTAGAAGCTCAATTATCGATTCAGGTTAACCAGCTTAGCTTAGCTTCATTGTTGTGTCTCTTCGGTTGCGTCTTCTTTCTCGAACGTGCATTCGTTGTCTAATTTAAAACTTTTCTTTAAATTTATATAATTATAAATTTCTATAGATTTATATTTTTTCTAATCTCGTTGTGTGTGTGTGTAAGATAAAAATCTGATAAGAGTCACAGGCCAGGCAACGAAATACTGTTCCTCTTAACGCGAATGCGAGACACACATGTGCGATAACTGCACTTTTACGATATACATATGTATATCGCCGCGCTTTTGACTCCGTGACCGTTAAAAAAGTCTTCAGAACGCGTACAGCCGATGGTCACACACATAAGCAAATATAGCATAGATATGCGCAAGAGATAGGTTACGGAAATATTATTTTAATTAACCGCGTTCTTTTTTTTCGCTCGCACTCGAAATGTTCGTCCTACTTCGTGTTTCACGGTTACGATCCATTGGTCGTAAATCCGCGAGACTTTCCGGCAAAAGGATTTTTATGCACCGTCGGATATCAAGCTCGTATAATATTATTATCGACGTCGTTATAATTAAAACGCGAAGAAATTAACTTTGTCTTCTGTCGTTCATCATCGCCGGTTTTTCCTCTCTTTTTCTCCTTCTCTCTCTCTCTCCTCTCTCTCGTTACACTTTCTTCCTACTTTTCTCCTCTTCCGCTTTACTCATTTTTTTATTTTTTTTCCCCTGGCTACACTTAACCATATTCTATTCTCTCGCTACGCTTTCTGGCACTTCCGTCCGATGTTCGATTTTATGAGCCCGGAAGTTCGCCGGGGCTCTTTAATTTCTCTCGCGAGTGAACTCACATTTCCACCCTTTCTCGCTTTTCAGTTTTATCTGTGCGAATTAACACTTCGCTTTGATGCGATCGCGAGGATTCTCTCAATGATCGCGACGGAAACCCGGGACGAGGATCTACGAAGAGGGAGAATCGTTGAACGCGTATGGATAAGCATTGGGAACACGCACGCACGGATCGATCCCGCCGTGCAAACTGGAGAGCAAGATAGCCGGGTTTTGAAAGAAGCGACCGGAAGAAGAAAAAAAACAAAGGAAATAACGCACGTCTATGTATACGAGAGTAAAAGAGTGAGAGAGAGAGAGAGAAAGAGAGAGAGAAAAAAGAAAGAAGGTAGGTAGAGACACGTCGATAAACGAGAGTAAAGTAGAGAAGCCGGTGCAATCTTTCCATTTACCGCGACCGAGTGATTCCATTGAAGCGCGGCACAGGTGCCGACGATGGATCGAGTGGGCAGTAACGCCGAGAGTGAAATAATTTTCATGACGCGAATAAATTTGGCCCTTTGGGCGCGGCACCGGCACACTCATTTACATCCCACCCTCGAATGCAATGAAAGCGCAAATTTGTTCGCGCGCATCCGGCACCAATTGCCGTAATTTTTTTTTTTTTTTTCTTTTTCGTCCGTCGTGTCCAAATAAAACCAATTGCGGAGAAAGCGCCGAGATAAATTGTAATTTATATCAAAAGTTAAGCAAAACTCACGTAAATCACAACTCTTATCGCGTAATGAGAAAAAGTCTCGGAGAGACGAGAAATGTTATTAAAGTAATACATTTTCTCGCGTGTGTAGAAAGAAATGTATGTGTGTGTTTATATGACTGATGTTACGGTTCGTTATTTTCGCTCGATATTCAACAGATAATAAATACATCACACAGAATAAATACGCACACACGGGACTCTTGTACACACAAAAATTGTAATCAGCTAGTTTGCGAACGCGGCTGATTGGCACACGAAAGCCGGACTATAATGCAGTTGCGTCGGCGTTGTTCTCGTTAGGTTTCTCGTTAACAGAGAGATTATCAAAAGCTCGGGTTGCCTTTGTGACGGCCAAGAACAGAACATTTCATGAATAAGTGATGCAATTACTCCGCAAACATAGCTCGCGATTATTTTACGAACCGTTACATGCGCGATGTTATATTATTCATTTCCCGCGTTCTTTTGACAATTTCAATTTTCCGATAAAAATGTCATTATCGCGGGTTTTTTTCTCCTCGTATAATTGTGCCCGCACTAAATATACCGCTAGTTGTTTTGCTGTATCCATTCGTCCGTAACATCGCTCGAACGACGACGATCAGCTCGGACTCGATTCACGTGAACGAAAATGAAGGATCAAGGCGAACATCGTTACATCGATCGTGAATTTATTCATGAGAGAGTTCTTGTTTCGCGCCGAATCCCTCTCACCGCTCAAAAAAAGGGATCAAAGTATAATTACACGCACAAAGGACCTGGAGCGGCTAATTTCACCTTTTTCGATTTTTCATTTACGCTAAATTGCGCTCTATTTTTCTTTTTCTCTCTTTTTTTTTTTTTTTTAATCGCGTTTTTTCGCGACAATTCTCAACGTTAATAAATAATTAAGATTTAAATTAAAAACGGGGGAAAAACGGCGAGTATAAAATTATAAAACGCGCGTTTCCTCGTCTCTATGTTGTAAAACAAAGGCCGCAAAAACCGGGATGTATATAAAAACTTGAAAAAAAAAAAATCTGCAGATGAGAGAAATTGAGAAAATGCGACGTGTGCTGTATAGTATATAAAGTACGGGAAGTTCTCATGGCCGTATCATAGTCATCCGAGCAGAAAGAGCGCGACGGCGAGCTATCTTTACAGAGATGATAACAACGGTCTCACGTCCGATCTCATCTCGTCGCCAGCTTGTGTGTATCGCAGTTTACTTTTTCCTTGGCTTACATAAGGTTTTCGATTTATTTTAACGCGAGCTCCCGCTGTTAGAGATTCCCGCAGCGGGATTCCATTTGATTCCGTCGCGCGCGCGTTATTCTTTCGCCGCTTTTCTCCCGGTTAAATCCACCTTTCGTGCAAATGAGATGTATCACACACGATATTGTATACGATTCTCATGTAAATTTTAATACTAAAGAGATCAAACGAAAAATAATCGCGAGAACAGATATCTGATGTTGCATATAATAAATTCGAGTTTTTGAGAGGCATCCAAGTAACGCGAGAGATCATCGGCGAAATAATTTTTGCGCTGTCGTTAATCCAACAGCGCGGTATTACAATATAACATATATATGTGCGATTTTTTCATTAATTGCGATTACTTCATGTACACATACATATAGATATATGTATATATTTTATATATGTATGTGTATTATATATGTACATGTATGTATGTATATATTTCATATGTATATATGTATATATTTTGACTTTAAAACACCGTTATGTTTTGTAACATTTGTCTCTCGCGCGAATTTATATTCAATTATCGAATAAACTTTTGCACTTATTATCGCTGACGAAATTATCGCTAAACTCACGTTTATTTTATCGTTTTAATGCTTTTATATCAAAAACAAACGTGTACGAAACGACGTGGAGACTAAAAATAATAGCCGGGCAAACAGAGAGAGAATGAGAGAGATATATTGAATCGATGTGTCGGACGCGAAAAATGGGAAAACCACTATCTATATACCTTTTGTTGTTCGTAGTAAAAACGTGTTTCAAGCTCGTTCTCTCTCTCTCTCTCTCTTTCTCTATCTCTTTCTCTTTCTCTCTCTCTCTCAATAGGCACGTCATTGCACGTATTTGTCAGACAATGCGGCACGGACCGCGGCGGGAAGCGCAGTAGCTCATACCGAAATTACATCGTCTCGTAAGTGACGGGGACCGCGCCATTTCTAACGCCCTGTGCGCCCGAGTTCGACGTGTACGTGTCGCGCACATCCACATACACACACACACACGCGCGCACACTGATGTATTGCAATTTGCAACGCGCGCGCAGGTCATGTCAGCATGTAACAATGGATACATCAGGCATACGACGACGTTGACGACGACGACGACGATTCCGCAGCCCGGAAACGCGACCGCGTTGTGATGGAAGCTCCCCCTCTCTTCTCGCTCCGATAGTTCCGAACCATCGAATTGACATCTCGAGTGATCGGTAAATCAATCACGGTCGCATTAATAAGGACCGTGCGCGAGGTCCATATCCTCGCGCTCTCATCCGGTGATTATTACAGACGCGGATATACAGAATGGATCGCGTGAGGCGACGACTCGCATGTGTCCGCGTCGGATTTCTATTATTACGCGTACAATAATCATCGCCGCGCGCGCTCGTTGATATCAGTTAACCTTCTGCTGCAATCTCACAATGCGCGCGCGCACAAAGTTTCTGCTATAATGTGTCATTGCTCTCAAACTTCGAGAAATGACGCTTCTTGGTCTCTGTCAAGGATACCCGCGCGCGCTCTCTCGCTTTTTACGGCGCGCTTTACGAGCCGATCCAGCGTCCGTTTATACGAGCGACGTGCTCATCGAAGGAGATAAAGACGCGGAGCGTAAATACCTCGCTCAAAGCCAGATATTACGTTAAGTAAATGTTTGGCGAGGGGGAGAACACGCGCGTGTCGCGAAATCTTCTGCCATAAGAGAAAGAGAGAGAGCGTCATTGAAATTCAATGAACATCAAAACGAAGTAACGTTACGCGACTTCGTTACGTTTCACAATTGCGCCGTAATGGCGCGTTTTCTCCTTTCCTCCTCGACGGGAAAAAAAGGGAGAAAAGGGTGAAAAGGGTTCTCGCTAAATTCAGGACGCGGCTCACCGACACGACGTGCGGTATCGTTTATACGTCGATTCCAGTCTACGATCGCACACTCTGTAACGGACACGCGAAATCGTTACTCCCATCGGTCGGCGCTGCAAACTTGGAGCAAAGCCGTGCGCTACAACTGCGGACCCGAAGCATCATTAACCTTCCCGTGCACTCACATACTTCTGTATTACACACTATAGACCGTCGGCGTGTCGACTGTTGAGTTTCCTTCTTACACGACATGTACGTACCGGAGGGTAGTCGTGGAGGACTGGCGGTGGCACCGCAAGTTGGCCATTTATAATATACGTACTCGTGGATATGGTAAAATAACATTGTGGTGTAGTTACGATCGCGCGCACACCGCTCCACCAAATAAATGATCTCTTATTTGATCACTTCTATGTGGGGTATTTATATATAGCAGATATATAATGTAATTTCTGCTTCCCCGACTGGCATGTGACAGTTTCGTGGCTTTAATCATATTTCATCGCGGCTTAAATAATTGAATTTACGTTAAAAGTAATAATTGAATTTAATAGCAATTGAATTTAAAGAACTGAAGTCACATTAAAAACGTGTATTGCTCATTTAATTTTTGTGTATTTGTTTATTTAATTTTTTAGGTTTCAATTTTCTGTTATTCAATTCGAAAACTTTGAATTTATATATATTTTACGTCACATATAAGTAAATGATTCAGTAAATGGTTCTGTAAACATACATGCGTTACAATCGTACTCGAAGAATTGAAACATTAACTTCTCTTTCCGCTATGATACTTAAATGCAGGAAGGGTGCAACGAGCGCGCGACTAATCGTCTCGAATTATATCGTGTCTCGCGTTACGGTCGCCTAAACCTTCAATTGGCTTTTGTCAATCGCATGCGATTCTTTTTCCGGCGGCCGTGCCGTTCTATTCTGTGCCAATGAATTTGGCACTGTTTAGACCGAGATACAAGCGACATTGATATTTTTACTTTGACGCTGCGTATCAAACAGACGTACCTTTGTACTTGAAAGAGAGAGAACCGTGCGTTTCTCGCGCGAGAATTTAATACGAACCGTCGCGTGAAACGCGTGTACGTCTCGTGTACGTCGGACGGGAATTATCTTCACAATTCGCACGTGACGCCGTGACGGTTCCCGGGTTCTCGCCGTTTATATTCTTCGTTGGCAACGCGGGCGATACACATCCTCCGACGACACTTGAATGCTGTAAATTAAAAAGCAGCATCTCTGCGTGCCAAATCTGCAGAACGCATCTGGAAAACTCGAACCTTGTTTTAGACAAAAATATTAAATCCCGCGCTTCTTAGGAAGTAAATCTTGCAAAAGTGAATTTTGCAACACTTCGCTCAATTTTTTTAATTTTCATCCTCAGATCTCTTTCGTTTACGTATATAGAGCGTTCATCGTGTGTGTTTTATCGTTTTCATTAAAAGATACCCCTTTCCTCTCTCATAAAATATAAAACACACACACTCTTCATTTGCTGCAGCAAGCAGTAGAACGCCTGTCCGTTTGTGATTTCTTTATAAAGAAGCAATTCTGTTCCGTGTTTTTTTTTTCGCACCCCGCCTCCTCCGGTCTTTTGCTCACGTAAGACGTCTGAAATGCTTTCTATCGAGTAGACGCAGGTATGGTGTCACGTTTCGCAGCGCTAGACGCGTCTACTCACGTTTCTCACCCTAAATTTTACTGCCGCGCGAGATCCAATCCGACGTCGAAGTGTGCGAAAGATCTAATCCGAAAAATAGTGCGCTATACGATAAGCTACTCCTCATATATATATATATATATATATATATATATATGTATGTACGTATACCCTTATATTCGTACTCACTTGCGTCACGCTTTCCCGTTTCTGATACTTTTATAGGTGCTCCTGTCATCGCTTCGCTAGAAATACATTCGGACGGGGAAAACGTGAATGTGCGCGAACGTAAAGAAAATCGAAAAACTCATCGTGATATTTTGCGCGTTCTCTCTCTCTCTTTCTTTTTCTATATTTATTTCAAGATAACTTAAATCTTTCTCCCGCTTTTCGCGATTGTTATTATCATTTGAAACGTAAAGTCGCGTAATTCCACGTGTCGGGTTTGATAAACCTCCCTCCTCGATTCTCTCGTCTCGCCGACGCGCGGGAAGGAAATCCTTCGCGGAAGGGCCGCCGTCGAGGAGGTGTCGAGAGATGAGAAATGGCGAAGTCGAAGATGGAATATTTTGTTGGCGAACGAGATCTGTCGAAGGACATAAGTCCTTGTAACGTCGCGCGCAAAGGGGGTTTCATTACGACTCAGGCGCGGCAAAGGGAGCGTCTTTTTGAGGTGAAGAAGGAAGAGAAGATCTCATCGAAAACCTAATACGATGGTAATCAGGGAGTAAGTCTGCTTTCGGTTCTCTTCGGGGGTTACTAGTTTCATCCGCCGCGCCCGAAGCAGATCTGATCCAGCAACCATCACCCTCTCAACCCGTCTTTCTGTCTGCCAGTTGCCAGGCATTGAAAATTTATTGAACTCTCTTTCTCCGCTGCTTTCTCTCACTCTTCGTCGCTCTCTTTCCCTCTCTCTTTCTATCTATCTATCTATCTATCTATCTCTCTCTCTCTCTCTCAACTTGATCGGAGACAGGCTTTTCGATATCTTAATAATCCGCCTATTCGACTGTCATCGCGGGGGTGGGCATGATTTCGCGAGTCTATAGCCCGTCGACGTACGAAGAATAGACGTCGTACTTGTCAGCGTGCCGTACGAACCTTCATGAGCTAAGCTCCACTCGAGGGACTTTTATGCTGTCGTTATGTTCGACATCCCGTGCGTAATGCTAAATTGCCGCCGTCGCACTAGCGGTTTTCGAATGCTTCAGGTGTAATGGAACATGTGTATGTACGGCAAAAATTTTTCACTAAAACAGCTAAATCGGAGGCAAATAAAAACTACGATTTTTATTTATAAATGGCAACGATATTTTATACAAATGAGAACTTGTATGATATGTTTTAAATGAGAATAAAAAAAACACACACACACACATCGTTACATCTTTCTCAACAAAATAATACCATGTATCAAAATTAATGATTTTCAAAATGTTGGATTTACTTGCTGGATTTTTTGTTTTCGATCTATTGCTCAGTTTTTATTTCTGTTCTCTCTCTCTCTCTCTCTCTCTCTCTCTCTCTCTCTCTGTTCTATTTTCACATAAAAATACGCAATGTGTGCAGCCTTCCAATAATTTGAAGGGGGAAAAGATCAACTCGGAAATTGCAATAAAATTGACGTGTATATTGAAATTTTTATTGTCATTTGATAAGAGAAAACCACTTTTATCGAGAGGATTATACTCGTGATATCAAGAGACATGATAGTTCAACGAAGTCGCCCGCACGAGGCAGACACCGGTGTGTTTTGTGCCTTCTGTGGCAAGGGGATTTTATATGTAGTAATAAAATCCCTCTACTTCTGGACGGAAATTTTAGAATTACATGTAAAGGCCCGTCAGTAGCGAATAGATAATAAAACAATAAAGTCGCCCAGAGAATAACAAAAAGTAATAACATGTACTTGTCTATCAAATATGTTAACAAAGTTACCAAATATTCGACCACAAAATACTATTTCGCTACAGAATACTGCACAGAATACCATGCGTCTTCTTACGTTTCCTTGTCTTTCTATGAATACGTAAAACACAGAAAATCTCTCTCTCTCTCTCTCTTCATCTTACTAGCGGTAACATTACCATTCTTCCCGCGTGGTATCTCGATTCTTATATCTATCTGGCACAATGGCGACTTACAAGGCTTTTCCCGAGTGCAGCCGCGGATATTCCGCTCGGAATCGGACGATTGTGTTCACCGAACAAAAATAACATCGAGGAACAACGCGCGCGCGCGCGCGCGCTTGCCACAAATGAAAAAAAACGACCGACGTCTTCAACGTCATCGTAACGAGTTTTGCGAAAACCGAACACTCGCGAAAGTGCATCCGATAAGCGCGTTCGTTCAAGAAGAACGTCGACATTGATGTCTCCTCGGGGTTTCTTTTCTCGACGACGACGACGTCTCTGAGAAAAATAATCCGTATTTCTTTCGACGTACGCGTTTTCCTCAGAAATATCTGGTATTATTCGCGTACATACATATCCTCGCCGCGCGCATACATACATATGCGTACATACATATCCTCGCCTCGTATTTCGAATTCGCACTCGCTTCGCGCCGAGCGACGACTATCGTACGTCCCCTCTCTTTAAGGGAGAAGAAAGAGAAAAAGAAAGAGAGAGAGAGAGAGAGAGAGAAAGAGATCCTTTATCTACCTTCTTATGTTAAATTCATGACTCGGCGGCGGCTGCCGTCGTCGTCGTCGTTGTCGCTCCCGCTGGAATTCTCGCGCGGAATGCGTGTCGCGCGTACACGACACTAGTCGCCGGGCAATACGCGCAGAATGCACTTCGTTCGCGAACGAATCGTCGGGGCGTGCGGGAAATACACTTCGTTCCTCCCGTGCTTGCTGTTCCGCGTTAAACGCAAAATGATGGATATTTTCCGTGACGATTGCGCGGCGCGACGCTTTATAAACCGGCATATATGTATGTCGGTGCATCACTTTTTCTTTCCACGCTCGTGTGCGCGTATAGCAGCTGGCTATACGACGACGAGTTTTTAATTTCGTCGAATTAATTCAGGTGTAATCAAATTCGCGATTCATTCTCGCGCGGGAGAAAAATATTGCGCTCGCGCGCGATACATCGATTATAGCGTAGAAAAATTGAAAACTAGCACCGGAAGTAGTTTTTATCGAATGCGAAGTAATATCAGGTGTATTGCATTTTTTTTTTTAATTGCGTTACTCGACTATCTATTACATCTAACAAATGATCTCTCATTATTCCTCATCATTATAAAATTCCTGGTACAAAGTCAGGTGAGATAATTAAGACTGGATAAATGAACCAACAAAAATGAATCAACAAAAATTGTGTTTAACAACGAGAAGCTTTATCGCTTTCTCTCACGACTGCGAAATTATTGCAAAGTAATAAAAAAAAGGTTTTTAACAATTTTTGTTCACACTTGTAGAGCAACTCATTTTTATTCAAATGTCCCGTTATTTTACCGGAAAATTTACATTGAAAAAAGCCTTGCGATTTTCCGAATGTATTTTCGTTCGCGAGATGTTTTCGCACAACGCGCGCGCGGCAAATGTCAAAAACGTCTTCTTTCTCGGGTTCTTTCACCGCAGATTTTTCCACCTCGGCTGCATGTTATCGCGCGAGTATTTCACCAAGAATATACCGCCGATAGTGCGAAAGGTGCACTGCGCGTAATCACGTTTCTGGAATTTCCGTGGTTAATACAGATTCCACGGTCTTTCGTTGACGTCGTAATGCAAAGGGTGCATCTGCATAACGCGGGAAATACAATGTGCAATACCAGAGTCGGGACGAGCGTAATCCTGGAGCGGGGGCGCCCCGGTAATGAAATCGCGCATTGCGCCGCGCGTAATGACGGCCCCGAGGCATCGCGACGCTTACCGTTCGCGATAACGACGTAGAAAAGACGAAACGAACGCTTCGTACTTCCGTATCTGCGATGCAGAAAGAAAGAACAAACAAAAAAAAAAACAAACAAAAAGACCAAGACGTCATTGTGTGTCACACAAGCCGCAATCTCGATAAACGAGAAACCTTTTTTTTTTTATTCAATTTAATTATCGTCAATTGAAAAGACACGTATAACGAACTGTACATGCGTTGAAATCGTTTAACAGATGAAACATGTGTTGTACACAAGTTTGCAAAACCAAAAGATGAGAAATAAATAAAAGTTTATAAAAGGAACAAAAGAAAGAAAACAAACAAAAAAACCGCGTGAAAGTTACGTCGTCGTTTTGTAATTATTACTTTAATATTAATGAATCCCCGTCAAAGAACGCGATCTGAACGCGATAAATAAAAAATAAATATCGCGTGATAACAACTCGAGGTTTAATTAAACCTGTCCACATCCATTTCTCACACGTGAGAAAGCAAGAGTTGAGGGCGCGAAACGTGACAGATTAATATTCCGCAGGCAATGATTACTCGCTGCTAATTTGAGGCGGGTATATAAGACTTTCTGATATACGTGTCACACTCGGGATGGCGTGCTTCACGTTCTAAACAGCTTTCAGAAATCTGGCAAGTAGCCTCGCATTTGCGTACAGTTGCGCGGCTATACAAATGTTTGCGTAAGAGTCTTAATCCGATTATCGTGAATGAAGTTACGTAGGAGCGGGATTTACGAGATAGGAAAGCTGTGTAAGCGTGTTTCTCGCAATTTTTACTACTGACCGCGCGATGCGCGGGAGCGGACTGCGAATTCGAGATGAAAAGCTTTTCTCCTCGTATTTACGGAATCGCGTCACGTACGCGGAATCTCCGGGAGAAAGGAGAAACCCCTCCGCGCCGTGTTAAGACAGATGTGCACCTATAAAACTGTCGTTGCACTTCCGTGTGATCTGACAAATGCCGGAACAAGAGAATTATCGGCGATACGTTCCGCGAGTAAAATGGAAATTGTTTGCTTAAAAAAAAAAAAAAAAAAAAAAAAAAAAAAAAAAAAAAAAAAAAAAAAACGCAACTGTCGATCACATTCGGCCGAGTGGACGTAATTGTAGAATCATCGTGTTAAATTGAGAGAAACAGCTGCGATCAACGGGTAACGTTTTCCTCCGCGCACATTGGTCACAAAAACATCAAATTGTGTACATGGGGTTGATGTGTGTCATCCGCTCATTACATTATTTTATGCCAACTCGCTCAATTTGCAATTCTATAATTGCAAATTGAGCGAGAATTGCAATTATACATTCGTTCCATAAAAGAAATTTATAACGCAGGGACGTTAAATATAAACACATTGATTAGAGTGTGCACACGGAAAAAAAGTTTTGCTATTCCGGCAAAATTAGTTATTACTTGGCCAGAAAAAATTCTCCAACCTTATTGAATTTTTTTTTTTTTGTCCCGCCAACAAAACATTTTTTATTGATGAAACAAAAACTTCAATTAAACTCAACAAATTTTTCTTGCCATATGATAGCAAAAAACTTTTTTCCGTTGCACGGATTCAGAAAAAAAAAACTCGTGGAATTGTAACGGATAAATTTAACGATAATAAAATTTCTATTGTCGCATTTTTTCCGCGAAAAATCCGCGATGCGCCTCGCGAGTTCTAGACTCGATAATCGCGAGGTTTTTCTCCCGCACGTAAAGTCGTAAGTATTCCTCGCGTGCATTTTCCGCGTCCTCAGTCATCGCGTTATCTGAAACGTCGTCCAACAACGGCATAAATTTGCCGGTATGTTTTCGGCTCGCTGCGCAATTTACTCGAGGCTCTCTCTGTTTGTGTGCGCCGCCGCCGTCGCTGATTTCTAACTCCAAAACTGCAGCGAAACGACGGACTTTGCTACGCCGGTCACGCCGATCGCCGGAGTTTCTCATTACGATTCCGTAAGCGTCAGCAATTGCAGTAAGTTGTAGCCGGCCGGGCATATATCGCGTTACTTTATTGCTGTTTGGCCAGTGGCGGCCGCGCGCGCTGCCACTATTTCCAAATTTTCGCAACGCGCCCTCATCACGTCACTAACGTTACTGCAACTTACGATCACAACATAGCACTTCCGTGCCCGGTTTTACGATCTTTAGTTGGAGTTCAACCACCGGATATGTTTCCCGTTTGTGTCCGCGCGATAACGTACGTTCATGCTTGAATCGATTGTGTACGTGTCTTTTTGTTGTACATATGCGAGTGGAAACATTAAACGTTATTTTTACCTTATGTCATTAAAAATATATGAATAATAAAAGAATCATAAACGAAGTAAGGAAAAGATCTTTTGTCTTCTCTATCTTTTTAACATCAAGTTTTACTGAACGTTTTTCGCGCAAAGCTCTTCTTTCCGGCAATTTTCCGGCGCGGAGCTGAGACATTCGAGAAATTCGTAACAATCAAGAGATATTAGTACGTGTCGCCATTTTTACTGTCTATTCGTTAATATGACAAATAGGGCCCGGATATTCGTCTTCTAAACCAGCTCCACCGCCGGCTGCGTCGGAGACAAATGAGGCAGCAGTGGCACAGCTCGCTCTTTCGGCTCTCCTTCATCTCGCTTCTCTCGCCTCGTCACTTCTTCTCCACTGACGAACTGCTAAACGAGTCATTAGTGGCGATTTTTTACAACGAGAGACCGTCATTTTACTCGCGCTCGCAGCGCGACATTCAAGCTTTTGAATTAATACACGCGTATAACTCAAGGAGAGTTTTCCTAATGTACATCAACAGCCGCGGAAGGAAGAGTGACGCGTCGCCTCACACGTTTGCGTTGTGTATTCCGCCATTTCGCGTTCAAACATTTAAATGATATATTTCCGTACGTACCGCAAGTACCGCAGCACGCGCACGCACATTTTTTACAAATTGTGTCGCTTTCAAAGGGAGTGTGTGTTTCTGCGTTTGACGGGTCGGTAGTTTACAGGTTTCCTCCCTCCCTGAATCTTGGCAAGAATATTTCAGTAATTCGAAAACTTCAATTTTCTGAAACATCGCTGCTAGAAATTCCATAAATAACTTTATATACAGTGTATATACGCGCGCGTACACGTCTCCGTTTCCAATAATTTAACTGAGGAAAGCAACGTGGAAATTGTAAGGAAGCTACGATTGATTACCGATCGGTGGGAGGCAGCGCGTGCTCGCGCGCTGTGTTCTGCAAACATGAAATTCTTGAGTGTAATAAAATTAAAAATAATATACACACACACATATAGAGCAATAAATATAAGAACGTTCGAAATATTTTCACTATTATCTTTAAATATCGATTTCTAAATAAATATTCAATTTACGTTTTAATTTGCTTTTTTGCAAAAAAAAGGAAGAGGAAAATATATATAAATGTTTTTTTGGGGGGGAAAAGAATATATATCGCGAAATATTTTTTATGCAAAAAAAGAAACATAAAACAGATATTCCGTGTGCAATTCATGCGTTATGGAAAACACGCCGCAAATATTTCCTCGTCGCAGCGTCACAAGTAAATGATGACACATTATACGGAATATTATTTTAATGAAATTTATGATTCCCACCACGAAGCTTTCGGAACGGGTCACATTGATTGTTAAATTTCTCGTTATGCGCGCCCGAAAGAAATATATGTACATCTCGTTCGAGCGAGAGGGATAGATGTATCGTGGCGGAGCAGGAATTTCACGGAATTGCTTACCGCCTCTCTTTTACACAGAGTCTACAATCCTTCCTCCGGTAGCAAACTCGAATTATATCCTGAATTCTGCAGACGTTACAGACATTCGTACGGGGAGAAACTGCGGTGCTGTGTTTCCAAAGCAAACTTGGCACAAATTCGCTCCAATTGGATTTTATAGACCGTGTATACGGTAATTCATAAAAGTTATTCACAATTGCGCGGTGACGTAATAAAAGCGATGCAAAACGGACACAATAACCTAACCCGCGCAGAGCAAATTTCTGCAACAAGCGAATATCTCGAATGAAATTTGTACTCATTCGCGGTGAATAAATACACTCAGATCAAGACGTGTGAAATCTAATAAACATATATTGTGCTTCTTTATTTTTGGAAATTAAACGTTAAAAACAAACATTTTTGTAACACATAACAAATTTTTACATTTCTAATAATGTTAATGTTTATTTTCTACTCGGCATTATAAGCACATTTTATATGTTAATATTTATACTTCCGAGTTTTATTTCTAAGCTTTAGAAGTTTCTTAGGCGTCATACAAGACGCCTGTAAAGTGTAAAAACTTACACTGTAAAAAAAGCTCTTGCTTCTTGCAATATATTCTATGGGAATAACATTTATTATTCCCATAGAAATATTGCAAAAAGCAAAAGCTTTTTTACAGTTTAAGTTTTTTACGATATAAAGAAGGAACATTTTGTATTTGTTTGTTTTTTTTTTTTTTTTTTTTTTTTTTTAAACGTGTAAAGTTTTTATTGGTATAATTCATTTGTCTTTGACACATCGTAAATAACACTTGATAAATTAAGTTGTCGATGCGGCGCGTATAACAGAGTTACTTTATTGTTTCGCCGTACCGCAACGTGAAAGTAGGTTATTATGTAGCTAGCGAGCGAACGAGCACGCGCGCGTATAAGCTTATATTCTGAATATTTGTCTAAAAAGCGTTTTTAAATACTCGCACGCGCGCAAATCTCGCCCATGTATTTTGTATAAGAATCTGTAACACATCCATTAAAACCGGAGCGCGTCCATTAGGATATTTTTACGTTTCGGTTCGGTGCATATTCAGCCGGCGGCGAGTCCTCCCATCGATTTCATCCTGCGCACGCTGCGAATCCTTTTTCGCACGCGCGCGCGGAAACGCATATAATTTGCTTCCGACCTTTCGTTTTCATGTACGCGCGAGTGACATGTACGGCGGGCGGGCAATGAAAATGCCCTTCGGGGACTGTATTGTTCTTGTGCAATTCGTAATGATGCCTCCGAGCTTGCAGATGCCGCTCCCTGACTGACTCTCTCTCTCTCTCTCTCTCTATTTTTTTCTCTCACCGGCACGCGGTCGACACGAAAAATTGAAAACAGCTGGTAAAACAAAAAAAAAGCTGTATCGTATATATAGCGTGTGTTTGTCATTCTTTTCCCGCGCATCGTCTACAATTCTACAACACATGACGTATTAGCAACATCAAAAGTGGCGAAAAATATAATTTTCCGTCCTTTTTGCTCGACGATTTGTTGAGAATAGAGCGCGGTAATGATATTGCTGTATTTTTTGCGTGGATAAAAAAGAAGGAAAATTTATATATTTAATCTCAAAGTGGTTTCGCCGCGTCCACGCAGAAAATCGTGGCCATTTAGAAACTCCTCACCGCTGCTGGCGTGCCATTATATTCGCCCTCCGCCGAATCAGAGTCATTGAACGAATTGCCGCGCCCGATTGCTCGACCTCGGCTCTGATCAGGACGCTTATTTGTCGGGCAATATATTATTTAGAGTGCCCACATCAATCAAGTCCGCTTGCAAGTTGCCCGGACTTCTCGTTGGGGATATTGAAATGAAAAAAAAAAAAAAGCGTGTGCGTGTTCTACACACAGAAAACAATCCGATCTGTGATATATTCAGAGCGAAGTTTGCGAAAACTCGCAATTCTGCTCAACCAGGTCGTCTCGGAAATCGATTTGAGAATATTAAGAACAAAATCGGGACGTCATGTACATATATAGTTCTGCAAATTTATTAACCCGTATCCTCGTTTGTTCTCGTCTAACTTCTGCTTACGTGAATTGCGTCGATTACACGCAATCCGTAAATTCCATCTCACGATACATAATTGATGCAGGCGGTATGTAATTAATTAACAAACTGCTGTGGTATTTGGCAATATTCGTTGGTAATTTCTTGCTCCGTTGTACAAGTGTGCACGTAATCAGATACGTGATACTGTATTTTGTTCTTCCTACGATCTATGCTTCGCGAGCACTTTGAATTACCTAGCGGGAATGCGAAGTTTCGAAAGCTCTGTCGACCAAAAGAGAAAGAGAATAAGAGAGAAAGAGAACAAGAGAGAGAGAGAGAGAGAGAGAGAGTAATAATGCGCAAAATATACGCGCAAATCGGACGAAATATAATAATTTTCTTGTAATAACGGGAATTAAATTAAATTCTGCATTAAATAACGCAAAGGCAAATTTACATCAGAACGTTATAAAATCGGAAAATAAATCGTTTACGTTAACGTGAACATAATTTCACAATAGAGGCGACAGTGTTCTCCCGCGTTATGAATAAATTATTACGTTCCGTAAAATTTACTGACAGACAAGCGTGGCGATCGAAATTAATTGAGCAGCGTTGATCAGCACATAAATGACTTAAATGTTGACTTAAACGTCAGAAATAACTAAAGACAAGTCGATCGATCTCGAGAAAAATGTCGCAAAGTAAGCAATATGTTTCTCTGTCGTTTTTAGATTAGTGGTAATTATAAAAACGAAAGAAAGCAAACACACAATGAGCAATGAACAACAAACAATAATATAACAGATTTTCATTTTCCGTCTCTCTCTTGCGCGAACAGCGGTAAACTTCATCCGTGCAAAGAAAACGCGCGGAGAAAACAGCGACATTTTACTTTAATTACAGACGCCGCGCAAATAAACTGTCACGAATCGAGCTGTAACTGTTGGCTCAAGCACAACACGTCGATAAACAAGAGCGTTTCGAAACGTACCTCTCGCAAATGAAGCCATTGACGCTCGACGGCGCTCGGAGGCACGAGAAAATCCCATGTACCATCGTAGTTTTTATTCGTCGCTCAATCCCCTCTCTTCTCTCTCTCTCTCTCTCTCTCCCTTTCTCTCTAAAAACGCAATTTAATTCCACGACATAGGTGAGAGCGACTCGATTAGTATTCCACGCATTCTTCGAAGTCCCAATCGTCACGGATGACTACGTCTCACCCTCCGCGTTTTCTCATGCACGAGCAGCGAGAGTCGCAGTTTACCGCGGCGGGAAAAGTTAAGGATCGTCGCGATTCTCGCTCCTGCGATCTTATTTCTTTATAGCCCGCCAATCGCAATTCTTGCGCGAGAATCCCAAGCACGTTGATCGACGATACTTCGGGGCTTCCGCTCGTTTGTTCTTTCGAGCCAGCTATTCGAAGCGGCGGAGAGGAGAAGAAAGGAAGAAGAAGAGTGGAAGAGAAAACGCTGAGTTATTGCATCGGCCTTCCGTGGGCGGTCACCCCCGCGTAGAGCCTGCTTCGCAGCGGGCGAATTCTCCGTGAGACCCCCACGGGTGCTCTGGAAAGGACAAAGTGCTACAGCGTCGTGGAGCCGCATTAATAGGCCACCGGCAAGTGACTTATGTAAAGTTCGAGCAAGTTGGCGGCGGCAATATGCGGTCTCGTCTCGCTCCGACATTTCTCTCTTTCTCTCTCTCTCTCTTTCTTACTTTGTCGACTTTGCCAAGAGAAAGAGAGAGAGAGAGAGAGAGAGAGAGAGAGAGAAAGAGAGAGAGTGGCACACGCGACCGCGGCGTGTCCTCAAAACTTCCGTCCAGCGATATCGTATCTCGTACACGAGGGCCGGGGTCGGATTGCGCGCGAGCGGAAGATGAATTAAGCGCGCTCTCTCGCCCGCGGATTCGTGTTTCGCGGGGAGAGAATGCACGGTTATAAAGGTCGGGTCATATTTTAGTTCTCGCATTGTACTGACGGAATTGTAAAGGAAATAAATTATCGCGCCCCGGGGAATCACACCGCGCTGCCGCCCGCGACTGCCGTTTCCTCGCGTTTGTAACGCGCGCAGACTCCGTCAAGGTGAAAAGGAGAGAGAAAGAGAGATAGAGACAGAGAAAGAAAGAGAATATATACGACGCTGAAGTACGACGGGATTACGCCCCCCCTTGACGCGAAGTTGCCGATGATCCTGGGAAACTATTCACGATTACAGTGCGCGAGTGGTTCGCGGTGAATTACCGAGTAATTCTTTACATAAAAGTTACAAGAAGTAAAAAGTTGAAGATTAGCGCATACGGCGTTTACAAAAGCTTCGTATCTCACAGATTTGATAAACGTTAACGCACGAGAAACTTTTTCAGACAGATTAAAAATATCGTATTCGAATGTAATATTCTTCAATGCTGTTTTTCTCTTTTATTAATGCACAATATTCGCAAGAATTAGATAGGAAAAATGTGCCAAGAATTTTAGTATTAAAAAACTCTCTCTCAACGGAAGTAAAATTAACTCTAATTAAAATTAACTACTTTATGAGAATTATATTCACAAGAGACTTTTGTTCTCTCTCTTCTCTCTTTGAAAATGTCCTGAGTTTTAACCCTCAAGAAAATCGAGGACCAGAGTCTGAAAGAGAGGAAGTACACAATCCCGCGCTTTACGAAGAAAAAGAAGCACACAGAGTTGTGCGCTTTATAGTGGTAGTTTTGTGTGTGTGTGTGTGTATGTGTGGAACCGTTTTCGCGAGCGTTGATATCACCCCGAAACAAGAAAAAAAAATCTCCCGCCGCCTTTGATCTTGCCTTTAATCCGCCAATATCAATTATCGCTTTGGCGTCGTCACGTCGCCAAGTTCGAAAAAACGAGTTAAAAGAATCCTTGGACACGCGGTGCCGCGGCCTGTGTTTCCATCTTCCTCCTTCCCTTCTTTTGCAATCCAGAGAGCAGAATTTCCAATTCCACGCGTATTACTCCAGATTACCGGACCGGGCATTTTTTCGGGATTCCCGATAATTCTGCAGGACGCGACGGAAGGGGATTAATTCGAGTGGCGGAACCGTATGACGTGTTCGTCACATTTCGGGGGGTTATACGCGGCCGGAAAATGCGGCACCTGTGTGCCGCACAAAATTGGATAGATGCGGTCGGCGCACAGCTTTTATAAATCGTAGATACTCACTCCCGCCGTTTATTGCGCGCGTAATACTTCGCGATAGAGAGAATTCATTCGCAAAATTAAAACAAAAAGGACAGAAACAAATCGAAAAAAGAGAAACAATTAAAAGCGCCGGACGAATCGTGACAATTCGTCGAAATTATCGCGTGAAATTTCTCTCTGATTCTATTGTTCAGATTCTTTGTGCAGTAAAGTTTCGACGTAAAGTTCGCCGTATATATACACAGGATAATATTTTCTCTCAACTTCGAAATTTGACTTGCTCGACGCAACTTTTGTGACCATGTTTTAAAATTTAAATTGCGCAACACACTGTACCGCCGGTCTCGTTACACTGGCTTTTGCACGATCATTCCGAAAATATACGGGACAGATTGATGCATTGCATAACCGGTGCATATCGAACGTCCCTCTATATTTTATATTTCGCGCGCGCACGCGAAAACTGTTGCGCAATGCTCCGGCATCGGATAACGTCAGTATCGTAACGTGCCAATAGCGATTCCACAACTTTGGAAGAATTGTCGATTCGGAAATATGAAACGACAGGTAGAGAATTTTACCTCGCAGATATCGCGCAGGTTTACACTCTCGGAAGATTGATTCTTCTTTTATGAATCAAAGCGCCGCGTCAGTTTTCTCAAATATCAAATTTATAAGTGATACAATAATACTGTTAATATTATTTTTTGGTTGTGTTTAAATTTTGAATTTGTATAAAATAAAAAAAAACAAAAAGAGGACATATTTGTGCGCGTATACTTGGCGCACCTGTTTTTATTCCCCTTTTTTTTGAAAAGGTAAGTTTTTCGAGATATAAGATACTCAATGAATCAGCATATAAGTTCGAGTATTTCACAAAGTCGTTGCGTAGCTTCTCATTTGCCAAGTTAAACGCTATTTGTTAAATCTTTAACAGAATAAATAAAATTTTTTATGGAATATTAAAAATTTAACGTAGATCGGATCGATACAAAATATTTTTGTTACAATAGTACGTAGTACTACCGTACTAAGTACCATTTTAAGCAGGAATAATTTGTCTATGCAAACATCATAATATCGATATATATATCGCATAATATCGATCATGATATCGCATATCGATATATATATCGCATATCGATATATATCGCATATCGATATATATCGCATATCGATATATATCGCATATCGATATATACATATCACATATCGATATTACAGAATAACATTTTATTCTTCCTACGTTAAAACCAGATTTCAGAAATTTTCACTTCAACGATCTTTGCAAATTTCTTACAATCTTGTCAGCGTGTCTTGCAAGTTTGCTATAATGACTTTCGCGAACATTTCCCGTTAATGAAACCGCGCTTTAACGCCATTCGTGTCCTAATGGGGCAGGCTCTGCGCCGCCGTTTCGCTCGCGCGCAAACCGAGAATAATCTTCCTCCGGAGACGAGACTCAGGACATACGTTCTTCTCTCTTGTCCCTTCTAAAAGTGTTGCCGACACGTCTGGCGAACATCGTCACGAAAATCTCCTCTCTCCTTCTCTCTCTCTCTTTGGCGTAGACATTTTGTCACGTATATTTAGTGCGAATTTCTCAGTCGTTTCTCGCTTCCCACGCTGAGATTTTGCTCGCGGCGATAAGCCGCGCGGACCTCTCAAAGCTCTCTTTTTCATGACGCGCAATACACACAAACACAACATACCTGTCGCGCGTCGGAACGTATTGAAGTGGCGAACGGTTATGACAGAGGATTCAATACGGGACCAAAGTCCCGTCCGCGTTTCCAGCCTCTATCTTCGCGGATGAGCTGCAACGAAAATATTAACAAAATACTCTCGGTCTTGCGCCGATCCGCGATATCGATTGCGCGCTCGACACATCGTGCGGTACGCTAAAATTGAAAACCTCGAGGGTGGAGGAGGGCGTATGGCTCGTTCAAAAATCAATATTTGACGGTTAACAGAGTTTCACTGGGGCAACGTTGGTATTCTTTCAAATATTTGAAAATGCCTCGTGCCATCGGTTTATAAATAGCAGCATAAATTCATGCGTTTGCATTTCAAACGTATGTGTGGAGCTCTGCGTATAATTATAAATAATTGTTTCAAAAATATAATTAAATTACGCGAAAATTTTGCGAGAATTGGTTGTGTTGTTTTAATTTCTTTTTTAATTTACATTATACTGATCATCACCGTTTTGCGCGAACACGAAAAGCGAGAAAACGCTAACCACTTCTCAAACAGCCGATATCGCGCCAATTCTCGCAATGTAACGTACGAACGTAGTGTTCTGCTCGCACCGAGAGGTTCCTGAATTTCATCGACAGAAGAACCTTTTACGTCAGGGTGGACGCGCAGCGTTTAATTTCTCGACCATGTCTTAATCGTTTCGCTTTCTTTCTCTCTCTCTACTGCCTTCCGGCAGTTACTTTTGCGCGCGAATGCGGACGCGGAAAATTGGGACTTAAATTTCCGCGCGGGCATGCGGACGAGCGAGAAAGAGAGAAAAAGGTAGAGAAGTCGTGGGAGTTAATTAGCGCAGAAAGCGCAATGCCGTTTTTCTCTCCCACCTTTCCATCAAAGTACTGGCGGGAGTTCAGGCTGCGGGGTTTTTTTCCTTTCGCGCTGCGTACGATAATTTATAATTAATAAAGCTTGAGGCGCGCACTACCGGCGCAGCGCGCTCCGCTCGCTCTCTCTTTCCGCCTCTTTCATTATTTCATCGCAGCAACGAACTACCTTACATCGCGAAGCGAAAGGGTTTACTCCCGTAAAACCAATCTACGTGGCGTTCGTATATCTGTTTTCAGCAATCTGGGATCTTTACGCTCGCGCGTTTACCAAATTAAAATAAAAAAAAAAAAATTTTATTGTATAATAAATGTTTTTTTTTTTTTTAATAAAACTCTCGTTTACTTGGATATTACAAATTGGGTTTTTCTTTAAATTAATTGAAGAAAAGACTTGAATAAAAGATATTCAAGTAATATTCGTGTAGTTTTATTAGATTATATATGGTTTATAATATTAATTCAGTTATTTTATCACATCACGCGAAATGCAACGTCGAACGCTTCGGTTATGTACAACGTTATGTGCAACTCTAACTCTCTAAACTCTCTCGCGCGCTCTCCGTTTATTATATATATATATATATATATATATATATATATATATATATATATATATATATAAT
>QVNW01002285.1:0-75614 GCA_014825475.1 Pseudomyrmex flavicornis
CAAACGACCGATGCGCTGTTATAGAGCGCGTAATTAAAGCTGCATTTTCGCTCTCTCTTTCTCGCTCGATCTGTATATGTTGATCGCATGCGCCGCGATCGTTTCCTGTCGTTCGTCGTTGTCGACGCTTTCTGGTACGTAGCTACAACGCAGTTTCATCGGTGATTTTCCGGCGATGGAACGGGAACGGGAACGCGCGCGCGCAAGACGGGGAACGAATCGCGGCTCACCGCGGGGGATCTCACGGAAAACAAGATCTCATCAAGATAGCTAGATGCTCGCACTCTGTTGCACCGACCTGACGTACCGGCTCCTGCAACTGCCATGCACCATTAACCGAGATCCAGCTAGAGGCGTTCGTATACACAAAATAAAAAAAATAAATAAATAAATAAAAGACAAAAATGAGTAGAAAAAGATGCGAGAAGGGAGATGTGACTAGTCACGTTGTAGCACGTCAGGGAATCTTTTTTTTTTTTTATCTTCTTTGTTTCTCTCTCTTTCAGTTACACACGTTATATTTTCGTGGTCGATCTTCTTCTTCGTCTCTCTCCTTTCGAGTTTCGATTTCTCACTTACTACAGGAAAGATCAACGATCGTTGAAATGGAAAATCGTTTAGGTCTAAGCGAAACGCCGTCGAGAGAGATATGCACGCGCGATCTCGCGCACGGGCGAACTCATTACGAGCGTTTAACGTCGTGCTCGCTTCTTTCCTATAATAAGATCTTCGCAAACACGCTGTGAGCGCGATCGAGTCCCCCCCGTGTGAGACTTGTTAAAGATTGATAAAAATATTTTTAGCGCGTATAAAACTTTGCTAGATAAAAAGCATCTTACGCGTTTCGAAAAAAGATATCGATCTCTCAAGAGCAGAAAAATATCTATTTGCGTGTTTTTTTTTTTTTTTTTTTTTTTTTTAAGTATGCACGTAGCTTGAATCAGTTGTACTGCACGATCAAGTATTTCTCTTTCTCTCTTATTTCTTTTATTGGATGCTTTACTTACGGCATCTTATCAACTAAATATCCTACAACTTCCAATTTCGATGCGCCACTTCTAATAGACAGACCTGAGTAGCACGTATAATTATTTCGAGTCGAGACATCGATTGAGAGATCAAGACTGGAAAAATATATCATTTCGCGTATCTCTTCGTGTTTTGACAGCAAAAATTCCGCGTTGTTCGAATCCAAGTACGTAGAGCTTGAATCAGTTGTGCTCTCTCCTTACAAAGTAAACATTACGCAACAGAATATCGCGCGGTATTAATCACGCAGCTCGTCGTTTGTTATCCATGGAGAAATGCTTCCGTGTTTTCTTGAAGAGAAGAGAGAAAGAGAGAGATAGAGAGAGAGAGATCTCTCTCCCTTCTCCGGCATCTGCACAGTCTCGCGGTACATAATAAATACCCTGTTCCTCTCTCCGTTCCTCCCCCTCTTCTCGTCTGCGAGTCACTAAAAGTTCGCTGACATCGTTTCCTCGTAATCGCGAATGACGGATCGCGATGTAACGAGGGTCAGTCGTATAAATTACAGCTCGAAGGATCTCGCGTGTGTAACGTAACGCGCGCGCGCGGTCACAGGTGGGAACGCGTCCTCCCCCTCACCTTCCGTGTACCCGATACGGACTTTGAGCTATAAAGAAAAGAGGCAAGAAAAAGAGGAGCACGAAAGAGAAGTGGGAAGGGCGGGGAAAAGAAGAAAATGAGTATTTGTATACCAACGCGCGTATCCGTCCGCGTGCCGATTGGCTTTAATTTGAAACGGGCGTCAAAACCGAGCCGATGATAGTACCGCGAAGACTCGAAATGGATGGTTTTCATGGAGGCCCCGCGATGGTACTCCGAGGAGAACGGGGCCCCGACCGAGGGGCCCGAGCGCGGCCCGGCCGATGTTATCTGGTCCGGTGGGAGGCATCTGCCGATATGTATACAATGCCATAGGTCCGCTGGGATTATTACAGCCTTGACAAATTGCCGCGGTGAAGGCCGACCCTGGTAATTACGGGGCGCAGAGAGACGCAGATATAAGGATCGAGCGCGCGCGCTCATATGTATGCGTGTATACACATATGTCGCTATAATATATATACTGTCATACATCTATGTATGCACCGATATGCGCGATTTTCTGCTCGCGATCGCGGTCTCGTTCCTGATTGGTAGATCCGTTATTGGGAAAGATTTTTCGCCTTTCACGACGAATCGCCACGCTTGTTTCGCTCGGTTTTCGGGTTTGCCAACGACGACCGTCGTATTTATTTTATGAGTGTTACGCTGCCCGGTGCAAGGGCGCGTTAATTAATTTCGCTTTCACTTTCGAGTGGAGTTTCTTTTCTTTCTTATTAGAGAAACGCGAAAGTGCCTTGACGATCGTGACGAGAAAAAATGGAGACGCCTACGTTTTGACATTTGCACGACATCGCGCCGAGCGACGCACGTCGGGATCCTCGTTGGTAGATAATATGTAAAAGAACGAAGGAGCACGCAGCGCGCTATATGAGTGATCGACGGAACATTTCGAGGCGGGGGTGTTGTTTAGCTGCAGATCGATCCTTGATACTACTCGCTGAGGAAAGGAAAAGAGGTCCGGGGAAGATGCGGCAGGCGGCACAGAATTATTGCTCGGTGCCTTCTCGCACAGAACCTTTCCCGGCCGCTCATCTCGTACTCTCGAGCGTGTACGTGATCTCGTAGGACGATGGCTACTAGACTTGAATCCCGGCACGGTCGTGATTACGCTGGGATATATCACCGCCGGTCGCTGCAGGGTTCGCGTTCGATGTTTTATTTCTATCGCATGATGTAAATGTGGACGCGGTAAGGATAGGCGCGCTGGCGTGAAACGTGGGGACCCGGAAGAAAAAAACATTTAAATTAATGCATCGGGGTTAATGAAAGGTCAGGGAGGATCATCAGTTATTGATGGAAACGAAACTGTTGCCCCCACACGGCACACAGAGCAGATCTCGGAATTGTCCGGTCGTGCTTTTAACAGTCGAGATATGTATTTATACGCATGTTAATTACATACACACGTATAGCAAACACGTTCCAGATTATCTAAAAGACTGATTAACATTGATTTTCTTTTGCCATTCCGAGTTTTCTCGATATCTTAAAAACTTTCGCGACGCAAGAGAGGGAAGAGAAGGAGTTTACGAAATACGAGTTTTTCCGAGAAAGATTATCGCCGTAACTCCGCAAGTCTCTCCAGACGACGATTCAGTTGATGGCAATGGCCGATCATGAAAAAGAGAGCACGAAAAGGAGTGTAATTACGAGCGTCCGCCCCGAAAATGCGCGGACGTCCGTAGACGAGCCAGCCGAGCCAGCCGAGCCAGTCAGCCAATCAGCTAGTCAGCCCGGGGCATTAATATTTTCCCCGGTCTTTTCTCAGACGGTATCTCCAGCGACGACCTCGGCCCATTAGCCCACCTAATTTATGCATCATCAGCGCAACCCTTTCCCCTTCCTGCATCCATCTTTTCGACTGAAAAGTTTCTAAAGATTCTGCTTCCAACCCCCTTTCCCGTTTTCCTCTCCCACTCTTTGGCAATGTGGCTCGCGTCTTAATTACGAGGAAAAAGGGTTTCGCGTGCCGCCTTTTCAACGCGGAAAACGCCCTTCGTCCTACACCCCCACCTGCAACACATCTCTCTCTTTACGGTACATAACAAAGAGTCCAATAAACGGTAGGGGGTACCTGTAGCCATTGGATTACCGAGTCGGGGCACAAAAGGCGCTATAATTTTATAAATATGTCGTGAACTTCTACGAGTTCCAGCTCTCTCTCTCTCTCTCTCTCTCTCTCAAAAGAAAGAAAGAACTTCGCGAGTCGTTACAGTAATAAAACGACCGGAGTGCTGTCGTTAACTTTTGTGCATCACGAAAATAACAAGCTTCGGGTATTTCGAGTACGAAGCTCCTATTTTTTTCACGTAAGAAAATTACATTCGCAATAAAATTGCATCTCACAACAAAGCGTTATCAATCCTTTCCTCGTCGTGGTTTATCTATCCGTTCCGGATGGCGCATGGAGGTTGAAGGACGTCGCGGATTGGCGGATCCCGGACAGTAGCCAGGTGCGTTTCTTGTTGCCCCGTGACGTCATTAATCCACCCATCGTTTTTCAAGGGAGCGCGAGGGCATTGTGTAACGGGCGGGGGATGCTACGCAGCTGCTAACAAGGACGGGTTTGCCAACCTCCGCGTCCCTGTACATACGTATACATATACACGGACGGTCGCGCGCACTCACATATACAAATATATCCCGCGAAGGATTCCACGCCCGGTACAAGAGAGAAATGGCGGATCCTTGATTCTTGATATTAAAGTCCCTGCCTTTCGTCCGTGATCGTCGTTTTCTCCTAAGCGAGAGCGATTCTGTGATTGTTTTCTTTTTTTTTTTTTTCAGTTGTAATCCCGCGATGGTTATGGTGTGCGTGAAAATGGTCGGACACGTGTTTCTTTCTACTTCGAGAATTTCTATTTCTAATTCGTCAGACATAAATGAGGAGGTATACAATCGCGCTGTTACATAATAACAGAGCAGATGTCACGCGTTCTAGATAAAACAGATTCACACAGAAATATAACACGTGTAGAATAAGTTTTTTACGCTACAGTTATTTCAAAGCCAAGTAATGAAACAGATATTTGTTTTTTTTTGTAAATTTTTACATTTTTACGACTACTATATTAGAAGAATTTTTTTCTGTGATTAAGAAATTAATCTGAATATCATATTCGCACGCGATTATTAATTTCTTGCCATTTTTTTTTTTTTCGTTTTGTCGACGAGCTCTATCCATTTTCGAATGCTCGAGCGAGTTTCAAGGGATATTGAATGTAACGCGCCATCGTGACAGCGTCGGGGGAACGACGTTGCGAAAGCCGATGGCAGAAATAGGGTAAATGAGAGAGGAGGGAACACCGTGCGGACGGGGGTGGTTTAGAGACGAGGTTTAGAGAACGGGACTTGCCCTAATGAAAGAGAGCTGAGCTCCCACTCAACTAGTTCTCATCTGTCCGGTTTCCCATGCGAAATAAAATATCGCTAATCACTCGTACGCGGGGCGGTAAGTACCTTCCGTCAGAACGTGCACGCGTGCATCTGTGTACCCAGTGCCCTTTCCAAATCCCCCCGTTAGATCATATCCCTTCCTCTCTTTCCCCGCGTGATCGTGCGTGCCGTCCTACGATGATGGCGATTTTGGCCATTTTTCTGGCTCCGATGATGACGGAGCCAGAAACGGAGCTCTTCTTTCTTTGTTCGGCACCGATGAAAAATTCCGCGCGTTCTAAGTGGAATATTAAACGTGCTATTGATTCGTAATAAAAGAAAACAAATAAAATACCGACGTATAAGAGCTTGTCTGATTAAAAAAAAATATTATTCTTTTTTTTATAAATAGAAAACAAAAAAATATATAAAATATCACTACGACTTGGAAAACTTGTAGGTTGTCGAAAAAGAATGCGGCCGTAGTCGCACGCGCTTGCAGAAAAAGAATACGAAGGACAGGGAATGCGCGCATATGATGGCCGCTTTCCTGTCGGCTGTACATAAAAAATTCAGTTTTAAAGCGACCGCGCCCGGAACAACCCTTTGTCAATGAGGACAGAAGGGCGCCCCTTCAGACGAGAGGGCACGCACAATGCGTGGGGCGTGTGTCTCTTGGTGTGCCCTATTTACACAGCGACAGCCTCCGCGTATGAAACAGGAGAGAGCCGTAATGTCGCGCGCTCACTCTGTCTCTTATATCCCTCTCTCGTTTCTTCTCTCTTTTTCGCGCGTCTCTCCTTCGCCTTCGTGCGCGCACCTCGTTCCTCGATTATTGGCGTGGACAAGCCCCCAATGTATTGTGAGACCCCTCGAGCGATCCCAGCCAATCGGAACACCGCATGACGATTTTATTATGAAAAAGCGAAACGTTAGGGTGGATCGAACCCCTTTGCAATCCGATGAGGGGTGAGGTGCGAGAGCTACGGAACGGGACAAACGTCCGTTTGCGTGTCCCGAATGTTTACCATTCCCCGGTTAAATGCTCGTCGGAGTTAAAAGAAATGAGAAAGAAGGGACACAAAAAGAGAACGAAACGAACTAAAAGGTGAAAGAAAAGATGATTGCACCGCCAACATCGGCGCGTTGTCGTGTCGACCATGGAATGAGGAGAGGAAAGGGAGGGAGAAACTTGAAGGATCCGCTTTGGGTCGAAGGATTTGTTGTTCCTCATATTCGCGAAACGAGGGTTGGACAGTCGCCCTCGACGAGGAGCGAGCGCGAGACCCTCGTTTTTCCCGTCGTGACGGCCTCGAGAGCCCTTAATTTTCTCGTCCGTTTTCGCGTGCGACACGAGCGGCCAAGTCGAGTGGAAATGGAAAGCGCGAGACCAACCTTGACTTGACAGCCAAGTCTCTAGTCGGCGATTCACTCTGCCGTGAATTATTCAAGAGTTCAAACGTCACGTATGAGATGTCATGTAAGAGAGAGAGAGAGAGAGAGAGAGAGAGAGAGAGGAGAGACCGCGAAAGACTGAAAATAGCCACAACTTTCTCCGTTCTCAATAGACGATGGTGTCCACACTTGTTTGTGTGACAACACAAACGCAAGTGCGACACATGCTCATTGCGTAATCCGTTAAAGTGGGAAACAATTTGGAAAAACAAAGTATAGCCTTGTTATTTTCGCACCTCGGCGCAAAAAAGGAGGCCGTGGATAGCAGTAATAGGTAACGTTTATACGGCTATATCGTGACCGTGACGAGATCTTATTTTCGTTGCTCCTGATCAACAAAAACACCTGCTGACCGATAGACCCGATGATAGATAACGTTTCTTCAGCGAGGCGCTTTCTCTCTCTTTCTCTCTCTCGCTTTCGTGGCCGGTGTCCCCGGGACCGGAAGCAATACACGTAGTAATAAAAGTAACGACCGAGACCGAGTTATGGGCCACGTGTCATCTTTCCGGAGGTAGGTCGAAGAGAAACCATCGCGCGGCGCCGCCGGCAGGCTTGCACTTACCTTCGTGGCCGGAAGCTAGCCCCGTGACCGCTTGACGGTCGATTGTATTAATAGGGATACGGCGGCGCGCACACCAGGGTGAACATACCGAGTGATTATCGGTAAATGACAGAAACCGCAGATCGCCTGTCGTCGGCTACGGATAACGTCAGTCGTGCGCAGGCCGCAGCGCGCGCTCGAGAGCCGCCATATGTCGGCTGTCCGAATTAAAGCTGGCGATCCCGGCACGCAGTCATCGCTCTTCCGTGCCGGCAAGTTTCCCCGACTCTTTTGACAGGTTCAAACTTCATTTAGCCGATTGTTTCACCGCCCGTCTATTTTCTTTCTCTTTTTTTTTGTCGTTGAAAGACAACGTCTGATCTCATTTCGCGGCGCATTCATACTTCGATTTGTATTAAATATGCAAGTTCTTTAAAGTTGTAAAAAAAAAAAATGATATTTAAACGATTAAAATCGAACGTGACACGTGCAGCGACAAAGCTGACGAGAACTTTTTTTGTAGAACACGTTTCAATTCTCAAATCCGCGGATATGTGACGAGCTAAATGTAATCAATCGCTTTTGTCATTTGTTGTTTTTGTCATAACACAGAATCTCTCTCTGTTTGTTCCGATCAAACAGTAGACGAACGATGTGCAGGGAATTAACTGCGGATATTACAGTTATCACAAATATTGGTAGTTGTGTCAAAATGATAAAAATCGAGTGAAATATAAATTGTGTGGGCGAGATAACGAGATTTACGCGCATTCTCTGAAATACAATCGCAAAAAAATATCATCGCAAACACTTCGGTCGAATTACGCGTTTCGTAGAGAGTCGTTAAAATTGTTAATTATGCTGTTGGATCTAGACGTGCGTAAATATAGACATTTATGAGGCCGCGCGACATCTGCCTCCAACCTGGAAGATCGGAAAGTTCGTACAACAGCGCGCAACCTGTCCGGTTTTTATAGAACAAGCGGGAAAAGGACGAAGGAGAAGGAGCGGATAATTAGGTTTGTCCGAATAATTGGTCTTAGGAGCAACGGGGCCATATAACCCGGGGGATCTCTGCTGCGCAACGGTTCGCGCCGGCAATTTGTCCGAAATGCGTTCCTCGCCTTCCTTTTTTTTTTTTGTCGTGACCTCCGTCACGACACCATAATGAAAACGGCGAAGTGTGGAATTGGCGGGCAATTTTCGGGAGTTCCGTCCGATCTATAATTTTCGAAAACTGTCCACCTGTTCCCTCGTGACGTTACGAAACACGGGGAGGACATGGCTTCGCGGAATAGAATGTATCTGTACGCGCCCGACCGTGCGGATCGTCTGCAATTTGCAGAACCAGTCGATTTATGCTAATACCGGGTGGTTTCGTGCGATTTGTTCGACGAAAATAGAATTTTCTCACAAGACTGTTGAGCGGATTCGAATTCGAGACCTTCATATTCGCAGCTTCCGCGCACAGGCCGCGAGACCGTTGAGCCGGTTTCAATCATACTTAAAAAAAAAACAAACAAACAAACAAATTGACTAATATAACGGAAGAGCTCATGTTAGAACTCACGATGCGAGTTTAACGACCGTGTCTCGAATCTAAGATACAGTTTTTGCCCAACGGGCGCGATGACGCTAACCGATCGACGCTAACCCGTCGCTTTCTGTACGCGGCTAATTGTATGCGGAATTGCATTGCCACCCGACCGGAGATGGCATGCGCACCGATGGCATCGCACAAGCCGGGGCCACGACACATCGTTAATTCGTTTACAACTTCCACCACCGCGGACGCATACGTGCAGGTATCTCTCTCGCTAACATATCGGACAGACACTTAATGAGTTTTGTTGCGGAGGGAAAGAGAGGAGGAAAGAGGGGAGGGAATGGAGCCCTCCAGATATATAGCTGAGTTATTCGTGATCGCTAATAGGAAAACGTTATAGAAGAGCAGAGAAGCGCGCGCGCGCACAAAGTTAACGGAAGTCTCCGTGCGAAATCGCGCGACGCGGAAGACACACGTCGGCGCTTCGGGACGGTCACGATATATATCCCACTTCCTTCCGCTTTATATTCGATCGCGCGCGCGACTCCCTTTTCGCGTTCTCGCGAATAAAGACGCACGAACCCAGCGGGTCCGGAGTTGGCACGTATCACGCGTCAACTTGTCACCCGTTATACACCCGCTGACTTTCGCGCTGCGGCAACGTTGAGAAATCAAGCGACGTTCGTTATCTCGATTCGAGGTTGTCGGCCGAGGTTGAACCGTCGCCCGGCGCTCTGACACGCAAATCGCGGTTTTAGATTTACCTGCACGCGGCCTGTTTTTTTTTTTTTTTCTTTTACATCCGACCCTTCATAAGGCAAAAGGTCGCGAAGATGTTTTGAAAAAAATACACGATCGCTCCGTTTAATCACGTAGCTTCAAGCTAAATTGTATTTCTACATGTTACAATCAGCAGGTAGATTACATATTATTTATGCCGCTGGGGTATTCGTTGACCCAATCTCCCGGGAACGAAAGGTTTCATCGGCTTTCCTTGAAAGCGCGGTGAAATGCGAGACACGAAAAAACGGGGTCGGGACGAGATAATAAAAATCCTTCTCCTCGTGCATCGTTCGCGATCACGGTGGTCGGCCATTCGGCGTGTCACCTGCCGACTCGCAGTGAGAGAAGGATAACGTTGCCCCCCAGGCTCGGACACGATATAGAAACGATCCTCCCCCTTCCGTGCGAGATCACTAAATACTCGCGTGTTCTCTCAAGTGTATCGTCCTCCCCCCGTTTTACGAACTTTCCACTCTCTATTATGAAAGAAAAATCACCGGCCACAGATTTCGTGCGAGTTACGAGCCGCGACCTCCTCTCTTTCGGCGCATCCAGTCGCCGCGGCACAAAAAGAAATGAGGGCTAATAAAACTCAGGTATATCCGATTCGTATCTCCTGACTATCCAGGATTTTCCAAAGATCCGTGTAATATAAATAGATACTAAACGATAATAAATAAAGTAGATGTTAAAATTTAAGCATAAATAGATATTAAAATTTAAACACTCGGTGCTGATATAAGAATTTACTTAAATACTAAATAATCAATAAATAAGACAGTTTCAACCATGCACAGCTGAGATTGTCTGCCCTACTATTTATGTGTGTAAACTGTTAATTTATATTTTATTTGTATTTTATTTATTTATCTTTCAAATTTTATTTTTTCTTGACTATTGTTTTATTATTTGATAATTTAACTATTTTCTAGACTATCACACTCTTGACAGAATTGTTATCTGCAATCTTAATTAATGAAAGAACTATACCACGCGCTTTAGCTCAAACGTAACTTTCTCAATCTTGTTTATATTGAAAAAAAAAAAAAACCGCTTTTCCTCGGTCGAAACGTTTGCAACTTAGTAATTAATAAAGAATTGGAAAAAATACACAAACCAAATCGTGTCCAATCTCTATTGGCTTTCCTATACTTAATGATTCAAATAAGTAAATATTAATAAGATGCTAATATAAGTAACTTCTATCTACTCGGTTATACATTAAGGACAATGTATCGCGCGTATACACATGTGTGTAACGACCCGCGGAGTACGTAACGTTAAGCAGATGCCGAGGCCTGCGGGACGGTTTACTAACGGTGAGAAGGGATTTAATATGCGCGCGGTAGGCGTGCACAACGCGGACTCGAGCATCAATCAGGAGAGAGAGCCGTGTGCGGCGTGCCGTGAGTCGCGCACAACTTCCGCGCGTTGTCGCGCCGTGTATCATTGCCGTCTTCCGTCGTCGCGCGATTTTCCCATGGAATGAATTCGCGCGGCGAGAAGATGCGCTTATTGTCAACGCACGTCGCGCGCTCAGCGGATGTCGCTGTCGTTAAGTCCCAACATCTCTCCTCGACATAAATCTCACGGTGTAACCGATCTCGCTGTGCGCCATGTTTCTTCTATCCGTCTTGAGAGTCTCACTTATCGGCTCAGTCCGCGCCGAGAGTCGTGTAAATCGCGAGCAAACGTTTTACCCTTTCTTCCGCGGATGTATAAGTTCGCAAAAATAGAGAAATGTAAGAAATAATGAGAGAGGCAGAAACTTCCGCGCGCGTATAACTTTGAAAGCGATTAAGAAGAAACATAGTCGACGAGCGTGTATATACGAGCAAGAAATTCGAACAGGAGCGCAGGCTTTAACGACGTTTTAATTCCCGCCAAGAAAGGCAAACGCGGATCGATGTTTCGCGGTCTCTCGTTCGCGCGTATACTCTTCTTGTGTATACGCGCGTGTATATACGGCACGCAAGATATGGTATATAACCTACGATGGGATGGACGTACGCATGCACGCACGCATGTACGCACGCACGCACGCACGCACGCACGTAACTTCACGATATTGCGAAAAACCGAGTGTGTGGCGCGTGTGAAACCACGAGCGCGACTCGACGCGTATGGAAATGGCGCGCGGTTGCCATTGTATGGAAATGGATACGAGTCCGCTCGCGGCAGAAGCAACCACTGTGACCAACTGGCTCTCCTCTCTGGCCTGCCTGCCTACCGACTCGTAATGTCGCTGTCAAGAAAGCGGCAAAGCCTCACTCCGTGCCTCGTAAAATCGGACGCGTTGTACAACCTGGCGTATCTAGGCGCTCGCTACGGCACGCATGTAAAACAGCCCTTGTTTCACCGCGAAACCGGCTAACACACTTAAACGTTTTTTAACTTGTAGTACGTTTTTCGAAATTTGTATCTCCTTCGAATGTAACTTTTTTTTTTGTTTTTTTTCGACGAAATATATATGCAATAAGCCTGAACTCGCCAATCGTTTAACGTGCAATTAGCTCCGCGTTCTTCGGTATCGCGAAATTTCGGTTTAACTCACGCGGCGCGCATCGACGCGAAGAGATTAATTGCCTCGGCCATCGTTTGTTTTAGACACGAACGAGCCGCGGCGTCAAATCCGGGCGGGGATTTATCAGAGTTAAGTCTCGTGATCCGTTCTCGCTAGCTGCTAGTAATGTCCTTGTCAAGAAACCGGTAAACGCGCAATCGGCCGCGCGCTCGTAAGAAAAACAAAAAAAAAATAAATAAAAAACGCGCGTATGTTTCTCGAAGATGCTCGCTCGCAAGCGTGTGTCGTGCGTGAATTATATTATATATTTTTGAAATAAACGGCGAACGCAGAGCAAGATTAAAAAGAAAAAATTTTTAAAAATTTACTTAGCAAATCCGCTGCGGTGATGGAATATTCAATAACGAGACGTCAAAATCTCGCAGACTGCAATTTCCCTACTTCCTAATACGCTTTACACCGCTCTCCTCGCGAAAAAAAAAAGGATATATCATTATAACATACCCTAAAGTGCTTCGCATAAGTTGAAAGGTTTGCAAGAGACGCGCGGCGGTAAATTCCGCGAAGAAATTTAACCGACAAATTATAATCGCCCGCCAACTATGTTGTGTGCCGGAATAGCCCGACATCATATTCCGCGCCTTCATTCCGCGGCCGTCCCCGCGCGCGTAATAATTCGCGCGCGCGCGCTCGCGTTTCTCGCGGCACAACCTTTCCAGGGTGTATCCCGCGCAACAAGAATGCAACACACATTTCCTCCGTGCGAACATCTGTGTTCGCGCACTCGTTACCGCGCGCGAAGAAATAGATTCCGCGGAAAAACGTACTTTCTTGCGCACGCGTTCGTTCTGTCTAAGCAATAAACGTTCTTGCGCCGTGGTGACATTCCTCGCGATAAATTTAAACGTTCGCGCGAGAAATGCGACAGCACATCGAATAAAATAAAATTTACACGACGGATTTTACAAAACCGGCCACGCCGCGGAGAACCGATGTCAGACAGAATCGAACGAGACATCGCGTTGCGCCGAGAGAGATCGACTCCTCTTTCTCTCTCTTTCTTTCTTTCTCCAGAACCGAGGACCTCCTGCGGACAGCGCTCGGGACAGGCGCTCGTCGTAAAAGTCATTTTACACGCTCGCGCGAGGGACAGGTGACCCGCGTCGTGTACCTGGTGCCAGTCGGCCACATCGAGAAAGAACGAGCGAATGAAAAATAAAAGAACCGAGCGTACGCGTATATAACACGGTCCCAGAGAGACCCTGTTGCATGCGAGGCGCGTACGAACGCGCCGATGTCGTCGAGGCGAACAGACGTCTCGCGACCTCGACAGTATCTCGCCCTTCTTTCTCTTTCGTCATGGCCGATCACGAGAATACCCTCGATATACCCCGAGTCGGAAGATCGTCAAGTAAACACACAGCGACATCAAGCCGATCTCGAGCCTTATGTTGGGTCCGGAGGATACTCAAGTCCTCGCAAGCGATATTTCACGACACCTGGCACGTGTGCGCGTTTCAAATCATAGCGTTTTATATCCCATGTGATATTCCCACGCGAAACCGAACGCACGCATACGTGTGAAAGCTTTACAAGAAACTGGATGTGATGATACACACACATACGCCTTGAACAAAAAATTACATATTCTGAGATTTATGTACGTATTCTGAGGAAGATCGATAAAGATCGCTAAAAAAATCGAAACAGTATGGTAGCGCTACGAGATGGCTCGTCCGATAAACGCCGAGGTCTTTAAAACCTCAATTCCATTCCGCTCGACCCATTTACTCGCGTCTGCTAATTTTTTTTTTTTTTACAATGCGGAAAACAACATCGGATTCCGAAGCAGGTGCATGACGACTAGACCGCTCTCCTCCGGTGTTGCGGCCTCTCAGAGACAACTTCTGACGCAGAACCTTCCCCCCTTAATTCCTCCAGTCTCTCTTTTAAATGTTTCGTTCCCCGTCGCTCTCGGGCTACAGCCACAGGACAGTTCCTTCGAATCTGGAATATCGTAAGAGGGAGAATCCTATCTGCCACAACACCACGACGTATCCCTAAGCCGCAGTAATAACCAGCGGGAGGACGAAGGAAGAGGGGGAGAGAGGAGGGGGAGGAGAAGGAAGGAGCAGAACGAGCCACGGGCAATAATCTCGATGGCTCGCCAATTACGTTCGTCTCGTGGCCATCTGCTCCTCCGGGCCAGGAGACCCGATGACCGCTCATCCTTCAACAACCTTCCTCCTCTATTTCGCCCCGCGGGTCCCCTCTCGCATCGCCGATTGCTCCGACTCCGGATCTCCACCTTCGCACCGTCCCTCATCGTTCTCATCGGGCCCGGAGAGAGAGAGAGAGTGAGGTTTCGGGGCCCGAAAAGACGGCGACGTAAATTGCGGAATCAATACCGGCCGTGACCGCGCGCGCGCGCGCGCGTTCCCTCCTCGCGCGCGGTTTGTCGCGCGGTAATCATACGATGTGTTGTACGATATATACCCCGGACCCCGAAGAGAGTGCGGTTCGAAGGGGCCCCGGGTATATTGTGACCGCGTCCCGAGATGCCGCCGCTTGGACAAGGGAGGAGAGGGCACGTATATAATTACGCCGAAATCGTAGTTAGGCGCGCACCTATAGCACACCGCGCCGGGGTTCCGAAAATTGATCACGTACCGCGTCGGGGTCCCGGTCCTTTTCCTCCCCCTCCGCCTCGGACCCACCTATCCTCTGCTACCACCCGTTCTTCTCTGTCATTATCGGGAATAAAAGTCACCGCTACTCCATCGGCGCGCTGGAGGAATCCGTTGCGGCGACACTCTCCTCCGTTCAAGGGTTACGGCGGGGTCTCCTCTTTCTTTCTTTCTTTCTTTCTTTTTTCTCTTTCTCTCTTTCTGTGTTCGCTTCTTCGATGCGCGGGTCGAAATTCGCGAACGATCGAAACGACGGTTTCGTTTTTTAAAACATCTTCTATATGTTGCAAGAAGCGGAGCAAGAAATGTGTGTTAAATAAAATAACACGTTTCTTATGGAACACGTCGATTCTCACGTGTTGAAATATTTCCGCAGCAGCAACGATCTGCAATAACACCCCATCAAAATATGAGACATCTTACGCATTTCAATTTAAGACGAAGAATCACGAGGTGAAATTAATAACGACGGATGAGAAGAATATGACCCGGCGCCCGGGCTCATTTAAGAAATGGGAAACCCCATTAGCATAGAAGAACGACGGTGTCGAGAAGGAAAGGGGGAAGAGAGGAGGAGGGACAGCGGGAGATCGGGACGTCCATTGTGTACCAAGGCAAGACGGAGGGACCCGCTTTCGGCCGGCCGTGTCCGCCGGAATTCGTCGAGCGTGTCCGCGCGGTGTAGTGTCTCAACGAGGAGAGTCGGACGCGCGTCGTGAAAGCGAGTAGAGAGGTCGCCTGTCCGACTCTTCGGCGTGGCAGCGCCGTCATCCTCACACAGCGGCGTCATTTTCACACGCCGTCGCGCCAGGATCGGCGCCGCTCCACTGCGACTCGTTTGCGCAACGCCGAGCGTACGCGGTCACCCGCGAAGCGACCGACTCTTTCCCCGGCGTTATTACGAATATCTCTTCTTACACAAGGACACGAAGTTATTTTTCACGAGAAAAAAAAAAAAAAAAAAAAAAAAGCGGAGAATATAAATTACAGCACGCGCTCTGCGATCGAGTCTGCTTTTTGTTTTCTTTTAATTCTAGACAACCGGTTTGCGCGATGCTAACGCGATCAATTATTCATTCCGCGTTTTCCGTAAACGACTCGCATCTCCGTTCGCCACGTCAACGCATTACACCGTTCCCGTTACACTCTTACGCGATCGCGGGACTCGCGGGGGAAAACTCGAGCGTCCTTTACGCGCGAGCGTCACATCCGGGTGTCGGAGACGCACGTGCGTGCAAGTGTACGCTCGCGTGCACGCACGCAACCACGATGCGATACCGATTCAGCATCGCGTATAGCGGAATAAGCGCGAGGTACTTGCTGCTGACATTTATACGATTCAGACTGCAGAACTATATTTCGGGTCTGCGTACAACGTCTGTGCGTTTCGCGCGGCGTATTCATTTTATTCTTCTGAGGATATTTTCTTTGTAAACGGCCGAGTTGAGAAAATATTACCGTCATATGTAATCCCGCGTGTGACATTCGTCCCTAATCGACCCTACGAAAATGGGTGTGTCAGGTCCTAGAAGTCTGTCGAGAGAGAGAGAGAGAAAGACCTTATACGCGCGCGGTATAGGTCCGGGATTGTATAAAAGTCCGTATATATATCTTCTCCGTGCAGTCGTTCCAGTGCACGGAGCCAGGTCATCCGTCGACGCCGCGTCCACGCTCGGGTAAAGAAGCAGTCCAAATGGAAAGAATAATTAGGCGGATCTCTCTCGAAACGGACGAGTGTGTGTGTCGGTCCTCCTTTCCTCTTTTCGTATATATAACGCTCGCGATTGCACATCGCGTGTGCATACCGCTCCGTCGATTCGTTATCTTTTGCTATGACGCGTGCTCGTATATGCGTGACTATACAAAAGGAGTCCCGTCATTTCGTCAGCGGCCACGCCGTAATTATTTAACGACGCGTTAATCTCACGGTTCCGTCTTATTGGTACATATTCTCCAAGCGTACATATACACACACACAGATTAGTTTGGCTTTCATTAACGTGTCATTTTGTTTGCGCAAATTGAGGCTTCGCGATATTGAAGGATAAGTTAATAACTATTTCTATATACATATGTACAGAAATAATTATTAACTTAACTTCATATATAAAAAATTCTGACACAGCGTAAAGATTGGGTCAATCTGAAGGAAAAAATCATTTTTGCTGAGTTATTAATTAATTAATGTGAGCCAATGAGCGAAATAGTCATTAGCTTGGTCTTCAATATCGCGAAGCCTCAGTACGTACATTGAGGAAATCGGCGTGTATCGATATGTCGCATCGGATTGCGCGAGCTCATGTGCGCGAAAAGTTTTATTGTTGTCAGTGGGAATCAGCTGCTCTCTCAGTATCTTTTTTTTTTTCCAAGCGAAATATCCGACGTGGGATGTAATTTATCTGAAATCGAACCTAAGAAGGAAGCTACCTTTCAAATGTAATCCATCCAATCATCGGTTAAAACTTTTTCAACTCAGCTCTCTCTCTCTCTCTCTCTCTCTCTCTCGAGCACGGGAGATCGGTTGTTGTTCTAGCTGCGGATGATGCTGCGCCGACTGAAAGACGTATGTAAGCATACAAATCGGCGCTATTATATCGCCGGCCGTTCGTGTGATCGCACGCGGCGTACGCGCGATATATACACACGGGCGAAGTCGCGGAGACTAATCGAGATTCGAATCGCGAAATTAGTTCGTCGATTCCCGGCGAAAGAGAAGAGACGAGGGAGCAAGAAAGAGAGGGAGAAAGAGAGAGAGAGAAGAGAGAGATGAGGAGGTGCGGGTTTCATCCCCGCGTTCGCGTGTGGTCACCCAGGCTTATTAAGCAGGCCCATTCCTTATTGCGCGCCGCGAGAGCCGGCCCTCCTCGCGATATTGCGCTCTCTCGCGAGCGCTTAACATTATAAATTTATCAGTGAGAACGGGGCGACCAAAAGAAACGCGTTGATCGAAAGATGGAGGTAGGGAGTTCACCTCTGACCCGCCGAAGTATTTCGATATACGCTCTCGTGCCGCGGAGATATTTATTGGAGATAATTATAAGAGCGGTCGTAAAGTCTCGGACGGGCCCCGTTTCTTAAGCTGATATCTTACACTGCCCGTGGAGCGGGGTTCCTTACACGTATCTTTATACAAGGTGTCCCTCGCTGCGCCGAGAGCATTTGGTTGTTCGGCGAGAAAAACATTCGCAAGAACGAGGGGTGTCTTTTTTGCGCGTAAGATTTTGAGCTCGGTTTAATTAAATCGCTAATTAAAAGAACGAGTCTGTTCGAATTTAGTTCGATAAAAATTGTTTCGTCGCAACATTCAGCATTATACAGTCGAGTAAAATAAAGTTTTTCTTAAGCTATTTGAATATTTTTTGGAAAAACCGCAATTTGCGTCTTTTTGCTTACGGGATCTTGATTTAAAAATTAGCGACAGCGCAAAGTATTTATTTTTATCCGCGTGATATTTCACATCTTCCATCAGTGTAAATTTAAATGCAATCGAACAATTTACGTGATAAATCCTCTTATCTAATTAAAAAAAAATTCTCGGAGCAAAGAATCAATTCGGTACACACAAATGTTCTATGTTACGGCAATATCGGCTGTCATTCTACTTTGACTTTTACATGTCTCGCGCTAATCGTGTTAATAATTTCGCAAATATACATTACGCGTCGCTATCCGGCGGCTACTTCTCGAGCACCCCGTAGATGCGAGTCGACGAAGGCGAGGTGGTTGAAGATAGCACCCGGATAGCGAGCCGCCATGCAACTCGCGGAATGAAAATCGATCAGAGAAGCCGGTGCGAGGATCGAGATGATGCATCGATATCAAAAGTTGTAGAGTGGTTTCGCGCGCTCGCATTCGTACTCTATCTCTCTCTCACTCCGTTTCCTTCCCTTCTCCCGTTCTCTCTCTCTCTTGCGATCGAATCGCTGTTTGTTGGGGAATATGTCCGTGGCAATTTGGATTTGAATTATTCGCAATTTTCTTTATCTCATTTCCAGTTATATCTCGCACGTCCGAGGGTCCCGTCGAATCGCGGCCCCCTCCCCCTTCTCCGACGATGTGTCGGATCGAGTTTCCATCTCAGGACTTTCGAGAGATCGCGGATATCTTCGCCGCTTTTAAATAGACCGTTCCACTGAGAGCTTCGACGGCGCGAGCCATCGATTCGATGGATTGATACACATCGAGCTTTTGTGGTCGTCGTTGTATTACACCCGGAAACGATAAATCCCGTTACGAGAAATCACGACTGTGCATCGCGAAAAATAAGGAAAACGCGTTTTTTTTTTTTATCACATCACGGCGGATTTGTACGATTTAGCAAGCGAGTTCCGGAAAATTCACGTGGAAAAAGTCATATAAGTCGGTTCGCACGTCCCTGAGAGATTGTTAATTAAATTCGAAAGCGCGTAGTTCTCTTTCGGTTCGCTTCTTCGGTACGCGAGAAAAGAAGCAGCTTCAAAGCGCGCGCACTAATTTCAGGGATTGTAACGGAACTGCCACATATCATAAGAGAAAGAGAGAGAGAGAGAGAGAGACCGGTTTCACATTGTTGCCGTTCCAGAAAATCAATGTAAAAGAAGATAAAGAAACCACGTCGGGCAATTTTTCCGTGATCACGCTTTCCGTGATCCCTGATGTGCATCAACGACACGGCGGGAAATAATTTTACGGTTCTGCGTCTCGCATGCCGATGTAATAAGGATTATAATTTTTTTACGGGCACGTAATTGACTTCTTCTTCTTGAGAGTCGGTGCGCGCGCGAACATGATCCCAAGCTTTTATTACGTTAATACGAAAGCAGAGATATACGATATGTATGTATGTTCTAATTAAGAATAAATTCGAATAAAAGTATTTCTGCTTTAATTGCTCGTTATCGCAAAAGTTTTTTTTTTGATAATACATTTTGCTTGCCATCTTCTTGACAATGTACGACTGTGTGTGGAAAAAGAGAGAAAGACAAAAGTGTTACACTTGAACTTTATTCATACACGATAGAAATTCGAACACAGTCGGATATGTCGTCAGCGCTAATAACAATTGCTCTTTTCTTTCCGCCGATATCACAAAAGTACGTAGGTCCGCGAGAACAAGTGTAACGAAATAACAGATCGGTTAACGTATAATTGTCGGCGCCCTTAAACCTGCTTCAGTATTCGAAGTCTCGACAACGCGCATCGTGTGCAAGTTCCTCCGGCGAGAGGAGAAAAGATTAAAGGCATCTCAAGCGGTAAGAAAAAAAAAAAAAAAAAAAAAAAAAAATATAGGCGCTAGAACGAGAAGAGATAACGTCCGCGAATTCTCGCCGCGCGATTTCAAGCCCGATCGGTGCGTACCGAGAGCGATGTGACGACACGGCACATCGCGATGCAGACAGTTAATTACCGTTCCTGCGGTAACGTTTGTAATATGCACGTGTGTACGTCGGCGCGAAAAGAGAAGAGAGAAAGAGACGGAAAAAGAAAGAAAGAAATTTTGCAGTCAGACGGCTGCGATATTACGGTCGCGTGCTTTCGCAGGTTACCGAACACACACACACACACACACACACTCGCTTATCGCGCGGCCCTTGGAAGTCGCGCGCGACGTTGCTATCTCGAGAATACGCGGGAACGCGTTCGCATATTCCGTCGACTTTTTCCGCGCCGTTTCCGGGAGAGAGCCAGACATGTCAACGACGCGATAAGACCGCGGGACTCGATCGTGGAACAACAATACGCGAGTCTACACCCACCGTTCGTGGTTCGCTGCGTCACGTTGCGCCGTCTTGATACATCACGACGATGGTAATATGCATAACTCCAGTTACCGCGTTCCGGTCGCAAGGATCATACCCCCCCCGGGGGGAGGTTTTCCCCGTTTCATCGACAAGTGATTTCAATTTTCACAAACGCCAGGAAGGAGAACGGAAGAAGAAACGTCGAAAAGAAAACCGTTGCGTATATATATGTATTTACGACGTGGAGATTCGGGTTTATAGTTCGCTCGTATCGCGCGGACTTCATTTGTTAATCCGCCCAGAAGGTGAACTGGCGCGTATGAGTAACGATGCCAGTAACAATATATTTGACGGCGCGTGGTAGACGTATGCAGAGTATATACCCGCGCGGTATTGCGTTACCGTAACGGAAACTACGCGGTAGGAAGTAGAGTGCCACCGCGCGCTCTACCGCCTCGTGTGTGTGTGTCGTCAGGATAATAAACGTCTAATGAGAAATATACGACGTCATGATGGAATCTAAGTGCCGAGACCGACAAATTGAAATGAAGTCTCCTCCTCCCGTTCGTATAATATCGGGCGAGAAAAAGGAGAATCTCTCTTTTTCTCTCTCTCTTCCAGCTATCGTAATAAACGAGAAAATAATGAGCTTATGCACGAACACGAGATCGCAAAACGGAGTTAAACTGCGCCGCGGAGCTTAGAAGGAAACATACCGATGGGACGAGAAAAACACACCGGGGCATTGTGTGCCGGGCGTTGTACGTTATACACATAAACGTCCGCATAAGCAAAAGTTATTACCTCACGAATTTGTAGGTACCGAGGCAGATAAGCACTTCTCCCGTTTCTCGCCTTTCTTCTCTTTAAATTTCACAGATATATGTGTGTCGCTCGACAAACGTGGATCACGCGAAGTCACGGAATCTTTCGGCCTTGATTAAACAAGAGAGATTTCCGACATACATAACGGGAGAAAATAACAAGGCGCATTTACGTTTCCGTGAGATTATCAATGTGCTTGTAAATGTATCGCTGACGGAAAGAGACGACGATCACTATCGACAGGATACTACTCAGGACCCTCCGATTCTTGATGTGGTGTCCGCAGTGACACAAGCGCGATTCGGGACCCAGGCCCCCGATACCTGGAAAGATAATTTCCAGGAGAGAGAGATTGCGCGCCTCGGCGGCAATTAAACGAATCGCAAGGCACACGCAGCGCGTCGCCAATTATGTGAATTCGTGGCCGGATGGTCCTCGGGGCCCGGGACGACACGCAAGAGGACCCGTTTGATTCTCTCCCCGATTGTCTTTCTCTTTCTATCTATCTATATATATATATATATATATATCTCTCTCTCTTTCGTTTTCGACTGCGGTTTGTCGCAGGAAGCTCGAATAATATCGCGATATCCCCCGAGTCCGGTCGCGTTTACGAAGCTGGCACGAAATATGCAATACGAATTAATTAGGGAAAAAAGAAGCCCGTCGACCGCCGTCACGGCAATTAGTCGGGAGAAAGGTATATCCCTGGCGCGTACGAGTTGCGCCAGAAACGATATTTCGGCAAGCTTTTGTTCTAGCTACAGTGTGTACACAGTAGCGCAACACTTTCGATTTTGTAAAATCTGCGAAAAAAAATAAAAAAATAAAAATTCGCACAGTGCAGCACGCAATAATGACTGAATATGTGCTAAAATTTATATATACAGAGTGTCTGAGAAATTTTGACACGGCCGAGGTGTGAAGATATATTAGGTCAATCTGACATAACAGAAAAATCGTTTATCATTTTGCAAAATTTGCAATATTCGTCAAGTTATTAATTAATTAATATGAGCCAATGAGCGCAGTTGCACCGCCGTAAAAACCAACTGATCGAAGAAAGCTGTGTCACACGCTTGTCTGCTCTGTTTCTCGTTGCTAGGAGATTGCATGTGGTAGCTAAATATTTTTCTTTACAACTAAAAATCGTACACGAATCCACTTCCCGCGCGCTCACTGTTAATTAATTAGTAAACTCAATAAATATTGGGAATTTTTCAAAATGATAAATGACTTTTCAGACTGACTCATCTTTACGCTTCGGCTGTGTCAAAAATTTTTAAGACACCCTGTACAATCGTATCGTATAATTTTGTGTCGCTAATTTAGTAAATTGTTTTCATCGCGATTGCGGCTATTTATTGTAGTAATAAAGAGAAAATCAGACATGTATTTTACGTAAAGAATATTCTTACCGGTTTCACGCTTTACGTCGATCCAGGTGAACGTCATCGGAAAGTAGGATGTCGAGAAGACATTTAAACCTCGTAATGCGGCTGTGCATTGAGACAAGTCGTCTCTCACTCGCACGATTCCGCTGCGTATACATGCTCATCCGCGGGCACTTACACGCGAGCGGCGGCCGCCATATCCGCCAGGGATTCGTGATGCGCGACCGACGTTGCGGAGTTTTTGACCGCTATATTAATTCGCACATTAGCACTTTACTACGTTAACTGCCGTGTAAAATCACTTCCTCCCCGTCATGGGAACACCTGTCGAACATTTTACGGATATCGGCGCGAGACGTCCGATCTCACGTACGCTTCGCGCGCGCGGAGTTCGAGACGCGGCGCGATCGCGATCGCGCCTCGTAAATCAATTACGCGCGCCTCCGCCTCGCGCGCGCGCATTTCTCAATTTACATTTTAATTTCGCGCTTCGGAAGAGAGAGGATCGATGGGACGAGTTATTATCTCTGTTGATTTTCGGGATATGCACGGAGCTCCCATTAATTTGAACGAACGCGTGAACCTGACGTCAATTAAGCCCACGGTGGTTATTAATTTATTCTCCCATCGCGCGCTCGCGACGTCGTGCCAAGATTATATTGAGATCACTTGGCGCGATGATCTTTATAAAAATCACTGATGTGCACGCGATTATCAATTGTAGGCGTACAACACGTGAGCAAGCGGGATTAAACGGGAGATGCAATCAGTCTTTTATAAAAACTGTATAATTATCAAATAACTAATAATTACTCGCATTGTTTTGGTTTTTGCACACAATTTTTCCTCTATCGCGTTCAATTCTCGGATACAAAGTACCGAGCGAGTTAACGCGACGTCGTACAAACGGCGCGTTTAAGCGGCGTAATAATAATAACCGGCCGCCACACGAAGAAGAGAGTGCAACGAGTACGCGTGAAACACGCGAAGTCATGACTGAGGGCGAGTCTCGTAAGACTCGGGAGGCAACCTTCTCGAACAGCCATGCTAAGGGGGTCGATAACGGTTTCCCGTATGTATTCAACGACACACAGCATGATCCCCTATAAAACGTGAAAGGGGTGAGTATAGAGGTAGGTAGGTAAATCCTATACACGCCCCCTTTTTGGGTCGCACCTCCCCGATCAACGTGACAACGCCGTGGTGAGATTGCACGTTTTTCATCAAGGGTTGCGCACGTCTTCGCATCCGTTCTTTAATGCGCTTTTTCCGGGATTTAATTTTTTTAAACGCGAATTTACCATGTCTCCCATATAGCCGCGGTCGTCGCTGTGCGATCGCGTCTCTCTCTCTCCCCTCGACTGTGATAGCTATCGTTTTCTCTTTGGGTGGAAATGGCCGACGCACGAGACGCACGCGATGGGCGCCGGAACAAGATATTTCGGGCTCGCATGGTGGACCGAGCGAGCGGATAGTCGGGTGACTCATTATTTCGCGGCCCTTCTCGTTCTCATGCTCTCGTCCTCTCCCGCTTCCTGGGTGATACCGGTGTCGGTCCTAGAAAGAACGAGAGAGACGGCCTGTGTGCCGACGCGCGCAAAACACGCACACGCGGGGTTAACACAATACCGGGAGCGTTGAAAACGACGCGCGCGCGCGCGCGTATATGTGCATGTGTGTGTGTGCGCGCGCGCGTCGCGCTGGAATCTCGAAACGCAGGCCTTCCGATTTCGGTTCGCTGCCGTATAATAATTTCAATAATCCCGGACCCCAACTACGACGCGGGATTAATAACCATCCGCCGGCCAGAAAGCGAGAGTACCAGAAAAGAGGAGGAGGGGAAAAGGAGACAGAAAGGGCGACCGAACGGGACGACCGAGCGGGTCGACGAGAAGGACAGAGGAGGCTTCGGCGGGCGCAAGTCGAAGAGCGTGGGTTCATTGAAAGAAGAACCGGGCGAAGAAGGGCACCGATTAATTTCAGCTCGTTGATGGTGTACACGCTATCAATTCGCTTTTGGTATACATGTATATCCAACCGCAGATTGTGTTCGTTGCGCGCGTACAAGTCGACATTTCTGTGAGATAATGCTTTTGTTTTATTAAAATTCGAGTTACGCGCAACTGAGCTTCGTAAAATTCTTATTGCCGAAGTAGGTGTAGATCGAAAGTATCGGCCGATGTGTTCTCGGAATTTCATGACGATTCAGCGGACGAACAGCGGAAAGACACAGGAGTGAAACAGCGCGAGAAGAGGCGCGTATGACGAGGTTTAAGAACGTAGCGGGAAGGAAGAGGGAGGAGGAATTCGCTAAGCAGATGAGCGGTGCCCTGCCGCGGGGGTCCCGAACAGGTTCGGGACGAGCAAAAGAGCACTCTGTTGCAATTGCTTCGCCGTGCATAGAGAAAGATTTCACGGAGGCGAATGAAAGAACGAATGCGAGGAGATGGCTGAGAAAGAGAACGAGGAGGAAAAAGAAGAAGAACAAGAAGAAGAGAAAAACACAGAGAAAGAAAGAAAAGACCGCGGGAACACGAGCAAGGTATGTACGAGGGAAGCCTTTAGTGATGAGATTCGATCTCGAGATAGGAGCAAATTTGGCTATCTAATTCGTGAAAAGGAGCGAACGGGAGGGAAGGGGGAGAGATGGTGGAAAGAGCTAAAGGGGAGGACAACACACAGCGCTCGGGAGGGTGTGGAAAACGCGCAAGTGTATATACGCGCGTCTGTCCTCTCTTCTCTCGCCGCATCCTCGTCTCTTTCTCCGCCAACAGCCACCGCGCGCTGCAAATAGGATTACGCGGATCCCGCACTTCAAACGGCGCTTTATTCATCCCCCTCTCCCTTCCTTCCCGTCCTCGCGCTACCTTCGGGCTGGGACGAATTGACAATTGACAGAATTGATACAGTAGCGGCGGGAGGGCCACGTGTGTGTGCCAGCCGGGCTGGAAACGCGTGTTTCGCCCGCGGCCGTCGCCTCTATCTTCCACGTGAAATTGCATCCGTTTCTCCCTTTCCCCCCTTTCCCGCGCTTCCCATCACGTCGTTGTGCTCGGCGAAACACTTACGCGCCGTTAAGCCTTTTTTCCATTACGAGATTGTTACGGAGGAAGAGGGTAATGCGCCGCGACCCGGCGCGATCGTCGTGGTGCATTGTTTTTTGTTTTTCTTTTTACACGCGATCTTAAAATACGCTCTTTTTCGATTCGTGAAGATTCCGCAAATTAGAACGCGCGCGTTTCCCTTGCGTTCTCGTTGCTATCGATATAAATTACATTTCGGATGTAAATCGATTCCTCGAGTGAACGTTTTCTCAACGACTTGGTAAAAAAAAAAAATAATAAAAAAGTGTAGATAAATATCAATACTTGTTGCACGTCATAGAATGTTATTCACACGGACAATGACGATTGTCAAGAACGGTATCGCACACGTAGCACAAAGCTCGAAAGCTTTTTCATTCACGACAGACGAGAAAGGGAGAGACCGGCAGTTTTTTGTGAGCTGCCTCTTTCGCCGGGAAAGAAAAATGCCACTTAATTAAAGCGCCGAGCATCATCTCGAGATAGTCGGCGAGTGCCACTCGGTGGTCTTCGTTTTCGCGGTCTCCATTGAGTCGCGAACGAACCCCTCGTTATTCATCATTTCGTGAATAAATCATGTTACAAAGATATCGGACCGCGAGCGCACACGTACACATTCATGTGCACACATCGATTCTCGCTAATTACACATTAAGATCAACCAACGTAACTTTCAATTTCGCGAGTTTTGAGGAATAAAAAAAAAAAAAAAAAAAAAAAAAAAAAATTTTAGATATAAAATATATACGAATCGGGCGATAAAATAATTAAGACTAAATTATCCCGTGAGAAATATTCGAAGCATTTCGCGAACGGTCCGTCGATAGAATTCTCGCGAATTGTGCTTTGCTTTTTCGAACGAAGCGGCGGCGGCGGCGGCGGAAAAAGCGAGCAAAATCGAGCTTTGATCGCCGCCGGCTTGTCGCGATGGCGAAAATCCGATTTGTCAGGCAATTTGTGCCGTGACAAAATTTAAATCGCAAAGCACATTGCGGACAAGGGGCGGCCGTCACACCGGGGTCCGAGGGAAAGAGAGGGAGAGAGGGGGGATCGAATGTCCTTGCCAGGGGGAATTCAAAGTGGATTCGGATAATACGTGGTAAAACGTGTTCGAGGGTGAATCCTAAATTTCCAGCGTAATCTCATTTTTCCGTCGGCCGGGCGCTTCCATCGTGCGGCAAGAGATCTATTTACCGCTACACGCAGTAACTCTTATCCAGATGTATAGTACAATATGCACACTTCATATTCAACGCTATATAATTTTTTTTATCTTATTTTCTTGTGTCACTTGAACGTAAAACATTATTTGAAAATAATGCGCAATTTCGTCATTTGAATACGACGAGTCATTTCTCGTAAGTAAACTTGCATCATCTCTGATTAACAATGTGTTTCAGTTTTATTACTAAAAGCTTTCTCTCTCTCTCTTTCTCTCTCTCTCTTTCTTCTTGCCCTCGCTTTTTTATTCTACTTTAATGAAGCACCTCTAGAGAAATCGTCAAACGCTTTAAGTTATAGCCGGGAGACGCGTTCTCTGATGGCCGAGAGTTTGCCTCTATTGTGCACCGCCTCACGCTGTATAATCTCTCGGTCGTGACACTTGTCATCCGATTTTATCGCGTCGTTAAACGTCCCCGATGTTCGTATCGACATCAACAATGCTTAATTGTATGTTTATTGCCGCCGATGGAATCCAATATGTACGTCGTGAGCGCGTCGTTTTCTCGTTCACTTGGATCGAGTTTACGGGCGATCGGGATGCCGTTTGATCGTTCCTGTCCCAACTCTCGACGCTTATTTACTTCGGCAGTTTCACACACTCGAATTTTTATCTGTAAAAAAAAACCAAGTAACGCACACACGTACACACACACACACACACACACAAGGTCGTGTGACTGATCGAGTTAAAAGCGAAAATAACAATCTCTTTAGAAAGTAAATGTATTTACTAAATGAATACACCTTATTTAATGTGTAATTACACACTTTACTTCTGAAGATTTCCACTTCGATCTTACCTGACTTCCTGCCTGAACTGTAAAGTTTCGAACGAATGCGAGGAGAGCAGAGAGCGCGTTACAATAACGTCTTCAATTAACAAGTTCAAAAGCAAGGTAGGAAGAACGTCCTTCGAACGGGAGTCTGACGTTCTTCTATTTTGCATAGCCGCGGCTTCGCGACTGAACGAGGTCGAAGTCGAAGTGCTTCGGAAGTTCGTCAGGTGCCGGTAAAGCGAAGGCTGAATCGTGACGTGCGCTTCGCGAAGACGGGGGAGAAGAAAGTCTCTTCGATTTTCACTTCGCTTCCTTCCGCTAATCACTCCTGACGGAGAAGTCGTAAAAAAATAAGGTCGCTTTACGAGTTACCTGGAGATGGGAGAGCGGATACGTTTCGCAGAAGAGGGCCGCAACGGAAGGTGCCGAGTTCGCGAAAAATATGCATCACGCGAACCGTTTGTTAGAACTTTGTTACACACAAGTGCGCGCGCGCGCGAGCACACTTTGGTTACACACACGTGCATATACACATGCACGGACTGGATGCGGCCCCGCGATCGTAAAACAAACGGCCCGAAACTGTGTCCCGCGCCATGTTTTTCTGTGCGCAAGAGAGAGAGAGAGAGAAAGAGAGAGAGAGAGAGATGTATGTTACCTCTACGAAAACAATTTACTTTGTTTTCGCGCGCATCGCAACGCCTTTAACATTTCCTCATGAGTTACGAAGAAACCAAATGCGCATCACGTACGATCGGATGTAATTTACATGGGAAAATTGACACCTTGCGAGCGCCACGTGACACTACAATCACGAGCCAACCTACGCTTTGAGACACGCCTTCCGCGTACCTCATTGTTGGTACTTGTGTCTACCGACAGATTGTAGATACATTGTTTGTTTAAAACCATCGCGACAATTCGATCGAAAAAAATCTTACGGACCACTTATTAAATTTGACAAGTAAAAAAGAACATCTTAATATATTAACAAATAGGAGCAGATAGTCGAGTTTTGATTGTTGTTTTTTTTTTTTTTTTTGCAAGTGTATCTCGCAAATTAAATATGCGACACGTGTCGGACGACATCTCATCGTCGATAGATTTGCGCGTTAGAGGATAATGATATACATTACGCATATAATAACATAACTTGCTGATTATTCGCGTTGCCGGGCTGTAAACCGGCCTGCAATTTAATATGCGCGTGTAGCGCGCCAAGGAGGAACCTTCCAAGTTATGCGTACGTACGGCGGCAAATAGTCGCGTTGTGAGAACCGCGAGGAAAAAGCAAAGGTTACACGCGCAGATGGGACACAAGAGAGAGAAAGACTGGTCTTGAGCGGATGGCACAGTGCCGGGAGAATTCTCCTGAATGTTGCTGCCAGGGACGATCCATGAGTCACGACCGACGATCGACGATGACCTATGAGTACGATAGAACGTATGGCCGAAGGTCTTTCCGAACACGCTCATTCACACGCAGATGCCTGATACTCAATACGCAATAATCAAACGTGTTTATCGACACGCCGCGCCAGTACACACTTCGCGGATCACATTTTTATCGTTAATGCAAAAAACACAATCGAGCATCTTTCAAATAGAATTGTTGTTGTCGACAATAAATTTCTTACACTTACTTTGAAAAAAAAAAAAAAAATTAAGACTTAATTAGTTTCTTTAAAATGAAAAATAGAAGATTATATTTTTTTATCAAGACAAACGAAGTTTGTGTCATCAATTTTGTCCGCAAAGTTTTCTGCGAATATTCAGATATTTGTTGCGTTTGAAGTTTTTATTCCACAGCGTCTCTAAAACAGACCAAGATGTTGCATCCTCCACTACAAAGATTAAATAATTAAAATTTAATTAGTTCCTTCAAAGTAAAATAGAAGATTATATTTTTTATCAAGGCAGAAGAAGTGTCGTCAATTTTTTCTGCAAAGTTTTCTGCAAATATTCTAGTGTTTGTTACGCTCGAAGCGTTTATATTCTACGGTCTCTATAGAGATGCTACAGAGACTCACGTTCCATTCTCTACTACAAAGATTAGCGACTATGCGTGAACGCTGAGTAAATCCTTGTGGAAGGTTTCAAGGGTGGTTCTCCGGAGGGACGTCACTCAGGAGGTAAAATTCGGCTCTAATTCGATTATCGCTGACGACAGTGGCGGGTCGCCGGGCTCACTTTTCGTTTTTAGTGTTGCGACAAAGGAGACACTACTGACCGACACACATCCCAAAAGGGATGCGCATTTTTTGGTGCGAGGTAAGCGGCGGAATAAATCCAGGCAGAGATTTTGCGCATACCTGTCCGATGCATGCGTTGCATCGAAAAAGGGGTCTGCTCTCTTTCTCTTTCTCTCTCTTTCTCTCTCTCGTCCAGTTTGAACCGTTCACGCCATCATAAACTCATTTTTATTTTCCCCGAACGGCACCGAGAATATCTCAGTGTGCGTCACATTTTGTGGTTTTACAGCTTTTCCGGAATTTTAAGGATCACAATAAATGTCCGAGGAAGAATCCCAGTAATGGATACGCAACTCACATTTTGTACGTGTTTCTCGACCTTGATCGTGAAATCGTTCCTCCAAAAAAAAAAATAAAAAAAAATAAATACTACGACAAAATAAAAGAAAAAAGATTCCGTGTGATTGTCCATCTCGTAAAACACGTGTAGAGAGAAGCTACCTTAAGAAGAAGTAAATGTGCAAACTATATTATACAACAGTCACGAAGTGAAGAAGAAGGAAACATCAAAAAAAAGGTACGACACTTTTTTCCGAACGATTGACGTTTATCGCTTTGAAAGGGAAAACTCGACGTCGAGTCGACTTTACTAAAAAAAAAGAAACAGAGTATTAAAAAAATTCGTTCCTGTCTCGATTTCACTTTAACGTTGCATATGCAAAAGCATCTCGTTCATAAATGGTCGAGCAATTCCTGGTTTCACGCTTCGTCTCCGATCGCGCGTCTCGCAGAACGCGCGAGAATTCGCGTCCTGCCTGTCCTCCGTTCTGAGATTCCCTCGGTCTGTCGCCTCGCGGAATGACCGGTTGACAGTTGACACCAGTTTGACAATGCGCTGCGCGCTCTGCCATTGTTGGGAGCCACGTGAGCGTGCCAACTTGCCATTGTTGGGGCGTCGCGACGCTTTCATTCTCCTTCTCTCTCCCTCCCTCCCGTTTTCCACTTGTCCGCTGGTTATCCTACTCTTGTCGTCACGAACACTCGCAGTTTGCTCTCTTTACTCACGCCTCGTCGAAATTTGATTCGCTCTTTTTAATAAAAATTTAACTTTTTTTTATAGATTTTAAATTAATTTACATTATTCTAGTTCTCTTTTTTTTTTTATTTCTCTTTCAATACTTTTTAATATTTTTTTCATTAACTCACAATTATATTTGTGTTCTGGTGATCTTTTTGTTTTTGCTCTGATTTTATCGTATTTTATATCTTTCTATCTACCGCATGTCTTGCGTGGATAACACGAGTTGCATCTCTCTATTTGCAGCCGGTATTTTTGCTCTTCTCTCTCTCTCTCTCTCTCTCTCTCTCTCTCTCTCTTCTTTCTCTTTTTCCAATATACACGAGTAAGTGAATAATTCAGTGACAGAGACACGGCCGTGCGGAATTTGTGTCGTGCCGTCGCTGTCGACCGCACACGGACCCGCAGCGACAAGTTACACAATGCCGGCGTGACGCGCCCCTCGATTTTTCGCCTTTTATGCGAAACGGTGACGCGGGGATGGCGTCGCGCTCCATTGTAGTCGATGGGACTTTGCTCGTGGCCAGAGCCTCCCCGCATACATGCGGGGAAGCGTCGCGACACCGAGGGGTGGTGCGATCGACGCGCCGTAAAAATTGAAACGGGGCTCGCGTGGAAGCGTCATGTCGAGAGAACGAGTGACAGGATATTCTTCTCTCGCGCGGTACTTTGCAGTAAATATCCCGCATATGTACACGGTGCTCACCTCCGATCGGAATTTTAATAGAAAAAAATATTTTAACGAAATAAAATCTCTCGCGAGTTTTTCTTTTGGTTTTTTTTTTTTTGTACTACGTATTAAAGCGCGGACTTGCGAATATTAACGGATTACTTGTTGCGCTTTCGAATTGCTTGTAATCGCAATGGTATTTCAAAGCCTAATGGAATATTTTTCTGAATCTTGAAAAAATTATATCAAATTAATTGCTATAATATATCGAAAATATTGCCAGTTTAATATTTTTTTCCTTGAAATAAAATTATCATGCCTAAAAGTAGACCCTCGATGCTTTGAGCAGAAAGCGCACAATAAAATCAAGACGAGATGGTCTCGTCTCTTTGCGAGAAATCTATCAATTAACACGTTATCTCGAAGTAATCTAATAAAATGAATTAAGTTGCTGATGGGGAGAAGAGCAACGTTCCAGAACTGATGGGTCTTTCGCTCAGTCGGCTCGCGTATATTCGAGAGAGAGAGAGAGAGAGAGAGAAAGAGAGAGAGAGAGAAAGAGGAAAAGCGGCAAGTGCGGCGGAAAGGTGGCAACTGAGACGTCAACCCCGCGCGCGCGATTCAGGACAAGCGGGGACGACACGCGTGCACACGACGTTGACGGAGCGTAATCGTCCACGACTACGCGCTCAGCCAGCCAAGCCAAGCCGAGCCGAAGCCAAAGCCAGCCAGCCAACACGCCGCGGATGCACCTCGCCGCGTTTGATAATGCATTAACGCCGGTGGATCAGAATATTAGCATAGCATACGCCCATCGCATTTGAATTGAGAGGCAGCAGCCCCTCGGTGTATAAGCAGAAGCGAGGAGAAGGCGTCCCAGCGTCTCTTTGTCATGCTAATACGGCATCCATCCCGACCAGGCGGCGGCGGCGGCGGTGGCGGCGGCGGCACCAGAGAGAGACGATGACTCTGCATCGTTTACGCTCCTGTTGCGGCTACGAGCACCGCGCCGCGGCTACGCGGTTTCAGAAACAGGGCCGCCTTCCGGTCTTTCTCTCTTATTCCCTTCTCCCCCGCCTCTCCCCGTGTAAATCTCTCTTATGATGATTCCATTCGGAGAGCCGCCGCTCCTCTATCTCTTGAGCGGACAAAATACGCTAGATAAACGCCAACCAAAAAGTCGGATGCAAAATCGTATATAGCGTGTGTCCAGGTCCAAATTTCACGCGATCGTAACTATACGTATATATAAATTATACGCACAGATATATGTTTTAGTAGAATATGTATGTAGCAGGATACATATATTTACTATAGATATACAATAGAAAAATTGTAGATAAAGATTATAAATTGACCTATTGCTACACGCGTGTGACAGATCGCCCGTTTTCTCGTGAATTATTTCTCTCTCGTGAATCGAGTGTCCGCGGTGACGCACGGTAGTGAGAGGCGAGGGATATAGTATCGATGTATCGACGATAGAACGTCGCCTGGATAATAATCTGGGCGTCGTGATCAGCGATGGTAGAGGTCTATCCGCGCGCAATTAATGGCTCGTCGTCGGTGTCGTGGGATAAAATTTTCTCCGCTTGTGTGTCGTTTGCATACCGCGGAATGGATGCTGCGGGCTAGAACGGCGGCGGCGGCGGCGGAACGCTGACGCCGTACACACGAGGTAATCGTTCGAGAAAATATACTTTCAAATGTCGTGCCGTACGGAGAAGAATAAATGACAAATTGCACCGATCGCTATTAATCTAAACTGCAATTCCTCATGCGATTGAGTGATAGGTGTATTAACTGATGAATCGCTGAACTATAAAACGGGTCCGTTCCAGAGAAAAGAATATATTACGCGCGGTATGTGTAATAAGTAATGGACGTTTATGTGCAATGCCAACGATAAATATTTTATGAAGTATTGATTTATTTGGAGCAAATTAGCATGAAGAGAGATAAATCTTTTGTTCAGCAATATTATCTACGAGTTATATGTCGGTGTCTGGATGTAAGGGATTTTTTCTTTTGCGAACAGGCGTCTCCATTCGTCAAAAAAAAAAAAAAAAAAAAAAAATTTACATGAGTTCGCTTCGCGCGCTATAGATAGTAATTCCATCGCGCGGAATTAATTCTTCGGAATTAGTCACGGCGATAGTCGATTGATGCGATCAGATGTTACGATAAATAGCTATCTATTTTACACACAAGTATAAGCGACTCTCTTCTCCCTCTCTCTCTCTCTCTCTCTCTCTCTTTTTCTCGCCGTTCTGTCGATCGCGTAAACGCGGATAATTGCTCCATGTTAATGATAGGTCAAACCTCGCGCAGATGTGATCTATGACGCATTAAATTCCGCGCAATCTTGGATCGATCGGCGCGAATTGTCGAGTCTCTCCCGGAGAGAGAAAGAAAGAGAGAGAGAGGAGCGGTCTAGCCGCTTCGCGATATAAATTACAAACGCGACGGGAAAAGGGGAACGTCGAGGGAAAGTAATTGATTCTTTATCGCGGCGGGGACAGTCGCGATTACTCATGCGAGTGACACAGATTGAGAGATAAACGCGGCGCTTTTCGCGATTTCACGCTTGCCATTCATTTTCATCTGTGTATAATCTGCGCGACGGGATATATCGATAATTAATACGTGACTATTCGCGAAATCTCTCTCTCTCTCTCTCTCTCTCTCTCTCTCTCTCTCTTCTAAGCGACCGATTTTATTTTAAAACCGCACATTTGAAACCGTAAAAAAACCTTTCTTAATTTTTTTAACACGCTTTGAGACGAGAAACTGCACGCGTGCGCTACGCCTGAAATATACTTTCGGCTTGAATCTTGGACAAACAAATTCCACCGCGTGGTCTCCGACGGCGAAACCACACTGATTTCCCAATCGGTGAGAGATGATTGGCTGCCAAATACTTGGAGCAATCCCAGATTAAATCGCTTGACCCGCTTGCAACGTCTGTGTTGCGGCATGGCGCGCGCTTTCGTTCCGCCCCCCCGAATCTAACAAAGAGAGAGAGAGAGAGAGAGAGAAAGACAGAAAGAGACGCACATCCCGTGCAAGAATTACCGTTCGATCGCGCGAGCCGGTGCAGCGATACGTATATATACGCGGCGAGAGCATGTGGCTTCATAAATAAACTAGAGGTAAACTGTTGCGTGGGTGTGGTCAGTCTGCCGAGTTCTCGGAGAGAACGACCTTACATCGGCGGATCAGCGAGCAAGAAAGATGACGCAAAATTAACTCTAAGCTGAACTCTGCGCTAAAGCCAGACAAGAAGCGTTCTACAGTTGTATTAGCGCGAACGAGAAACGTTAATTTATGATTAGTTTCTCCTTTATTTCTGCGTAGGAGGATACACATCAACGCGAACTTTGTTTCACAAACGCTCACTCATCTGTGTCGCTCGTAGGGCAGGAAACGATATTAAATTGTTTTTTTTCGAAAGTCAAATTCGAGATTGAGTTTATTGTTATTTTCAAAGTTAATTTTAACGCAATTTTGTCAATTTTTGCTAATTAATGCATCGTTATGCGATCTTCTTTCTCTACAGACTTTATATGTGATCTCTGTTTCTTAATCGTTTGTCTTTCTCTCTTTCTCTCTCTTTTTCTGTCTTTCTTCGTCGAGTCTCCCGAGTTACGCCACGGCAGGACCTTTCTCCAAAGAGGCTTTTCCAACGCGCGACGTATCGGACGTTCTTATCTCACCGGCCCAGCGAGTTGCGGCAGGGTTACCGCGACTAGAATCAGATAACGCGCCGAGCGGAGACAAAAGGATGCATTAGCCAACAAGCCGGTGGCTAATTATCTCGCGCTTCCATTTTCGAGGATAGAGGCGTGGACTCCTCGGCTCCCGGGCAGAAAGAAAGAGAGAGAAAGCCGAGCGATCGAGCGTCGACGATCAGCGGGCCCCGATCTCGCCCGACCCGCAATGACAAATCCCGCATAAATTACGAGTGCCAAGGCCGGCCGTGATCGGTCACGCCTTCTCGCGTCGGCACCGCGCCGTTACCGATCGACTCGCAGTGGGTATTTTTGTGTTACGTAACTGCTCCGGGGGCACAGAACGGCGGCGATTACGACGGCGAGCGGAGAGAGAAAGACGGAGATTTAAACATCTCGCCACAGACTTCCGGCACACCGGTCGCCGGTCGTTCGCCACTCTTGCGAATTGTAAAGTTATTTATTTTGATTAAACTTATCTTTTTGCAGTACCTATCTTGGTTTTCTTTTATTGTACGCGCAATTGTGCCTTTTTCGAGAAAGATTTCCACTCACCTGAAACAAAAAAAAGCGTATTTGTTAAGACAAAATATTGATATAATCTAAAGCATTACTTTGTTAAATTAATTTTCTATTTATTTTCTGAGAAAATAGTTGACAAATGTTCAATTTTTTGTTCAACTTTCTCCAGTATAAATTGTCATAAAGTCTCCTCTCTCAATGTAACAGCGTCAACAGGTATCAAAGCGCGTGACGCAACGTGGGCGTGGGAGGCGCTCGGACACGCGCCGGCACGTTAATCACCGCACGTTAAGCGCTCGCTCGCTCGCTCGCTTGATGAAACTCGCGATCGCTTTCGCGGACTCTCGGTGTGAACGACCTGCGTTCGCGATTCTCCGAGTTCTCCAAGGTGGGAGGAGGAGGAGGAGGAGGATGTGTCGCACACACAATGGCCGATCGTCGCACAGAAAGGCGAAGGTGGACCCGTAGGTGTCTCCGCGGTCTCGATCGCGTGTACGCACGCGGAAGGAGAACGAAGAAGAAATCTCTATTCTGACGCGGACAGCTCGGGAAAATTGGCACTTGTCGCAGAGGGTACCGGTCGTTTGCGGTCGACGACGAAAAGAGCAGAAAGACACGCGCGTTCGCCATTGTTCGGGATCGAATCGGATCAGTGTCCTCCGGTGTCTAATTTTTTTGTCCGAGCTCGACCGCGTAAACGACCGCACGCAACAGGGTTCCCCCAATGACAGTTTCCGGACCGATGACCCCGGGACCGAGCTCTATTGTGCGTGCGTCGATCGCACGGAGGAGATATTGTGACGCTTTCTCGAGTGATGCATCGGCCGGTGACATCGTGTCGCACATCAACGATCCGTAAATGCGTAACAGGATTATCTCGAATAGAGAGGGGAACTCGCCGGTAAGGGGGGAAAGTCGAAAGCGAAAAGTCGCGTCGTCTTTTGTCGTCCCACGTGACATTGTGCCAAAGGTATTGTGGCTAGACTTGTCGTTGATCTCGTAAAGACGATACGCGTCGTCTTTCTTTCGTGTGTAGATCGTGGCCGATCTTTGTCGTCAATCCGCTTGGAATGACATTTTTTCTTTCGACTCGCGCGCGTGCTCGAGTCAAAGCGGCGTCGAGGAGCCGCAGGTGGATATCAAATCGCGATCGCAGAGATAGAGAGACTCTTTTACGGAGTTAATCAGCGAACGACGGATTTAACGAAGAGTTGCGGTAATTATCTTAGGTATGTACGCGCGAGTTTCGATTTAAGATCCGCGTTTTACGGTCGTTGCCGCATCGTTGGTGCTCGAAAGAGAGATATATTGAGAACGCGATCTCCTGCAGAAAAGCTATATATGTTTCTCACCAACGTGTATTTTCTCGATTACACACACTCACACACTCGTTCATCTTTCGTCCTTCGCGTTTCGAAGAAAGTGCAGTCGGCGAGAAGACAATTATATTCTTCGATCGAGAGGATCCGATTAACGTCACTTCTTCTTTCCGTTACTTCCCACGAGCCATTCCCATGCAATGCAAAACTTCAGTAAGGGAGACGAAGAGATAGGAGAGGGAGAGAGAGAGAGAGAGAGAGAGGAGAGAGACTCAAGGCTGAAAGATACCAGGTGCATCGGCATCGTTCCGCTTGCACCGCGACGAGTCTCATTCCAGGCGGGATGACGAAGCCGGTATAGAAGCCCAAGCACAAGAAGGAGCGAGGAAGAGGGCGGTGCGCGCGAGCGCGCGGAGAAGAGGAGGATGAGAGAAGAAACGGACCAAAAGACCGGAGTGTGATGAAATCGGCGTGGACGCTCTCGGTGATGACGGGATACGGGGACGGGATGGAGGCGAGAGAGAAGTCCCGGCAATTAGCTCAAACGAACCGGGAGTGGCGTGACATGTACTTTGTCGCGCACGTCTTCTGACATCAGCCACCGTGGGAGACGTCGTCCGTGGACTCATCGTCGTCATCGTCACCGTTGTTGTCGTTGTCGTCCGACCATGGACGAGGGGAGCCCTCCCCCGGCAAAACCGACGACTGCTTGATAATTGTTTGCCGGCATGAGGATACGCACGAAAACCGAATCCGTAGCCTAGTCGACACACAGAAAGTTCCAGCGCAACGCAGAAAGTTCGCTTCGATCCGAAAGAAGATCGATTAGCTCTGCAAGCCTATCTGTCTCGTTCTTTAAGTAACGGTTGTTATAATCGCCGATACGTCACGCCGCATGTGCACATGAACGAATTCTGTTATGTTGCAGGCGATAATAATATTGTTTTTATTCTCGAGCTTTGGACGTCACATGTCGAAATTGCAAAAATTGAGAATTTACTTACTCGTAATAACAATTTTTACGTACGTAATCGTTTGTTTTGTTACGTTCGTCCATGTTTGTAAATTTTGGCTGAATAATCGTGGAGCATTTAAAACGCATCACTGACAATATCAGAATATTTCAATATTGTGTGTGTGTGTGTGTGTAAGTTGAATACACATACGTTTGCTCACATCATAGTGTTTTTTCTACAATCATGTAGAATTAATTTATAGTTACATCCAAATATATAGAAGGAAACGATGTAACGATTATAAATTATTACCGTAACTAAATTCACAAAATAATTGCTCATTAACTCACTATCAAGTTATTATTTCTCATTATCGTACATCATTATCATTAATTACCAAAATTACACTGTTCCATGACTCTTTGTGCCGAGCTCTCTGCTCTTTCGTCTGATTGCAATACGCGCGCTCTCGAGCAAGCAAAGAGAATAGCAAAAAGAGAGAGAGAGAGAGAGAGAAAAAAAGAGAGAAAGAGAGAACGATCGATAACTATCGAAATCAATGTACGAGCCGCCTGCCTCCGTCGGCAGATCACTTCGTCCAGATAATATAGACGCGGTGAAGAGATTTTAGCGGGGGTCACGAGAGAAAGAGAGATGCGATCTATAAACCGTAGAAAATCCTTGCGCGCTGCTTTTCGTCGTCGAGGACCGAGAAAGATTCTCTTCTCTCTTCGCGCCAGACAACCCGAGATTCGATCGCGGCCGGAGAAAAGAAGGCGTTCGCTCCTTCCCTTCCCGTGAGGACGCGATAATCAGATAATGCCGGGATTAAAAGTGTTGCCGCGGCGCGCGGCATTAAATATAGATTTCGGTAATGACAGGTCCTGCGCCAGGAGCTCTTACCCGCCAGGGGGGCTTCTCCGGCTGTTACCCCCCAAAAGTGATTCCCGGCATGTTCGGGCATGCGCGAAATTACACGTATTCTCGCATTTTTCTCTCCTAATTTCCCAATGTTACTAATAAGCAAATTCTTGCATAAAAGATCCCATATACGACTCTTTTAACTTTTTAAACTTGATATATTTACAGTTAGATAGACTACGCTCGAGTATGTTGCAACAAAATCCGATCGAGAGTAGATCCCGCTAAAATCAAACCAAATCGAGTATATAAACTATTAGCCACGCGTGAAACATATTTAGAAATCAACCGAACGGAACGCATCGATATAGATTGCAGATTAACTTCGGTGTTATAGGCGAGAGCGCGTTTCTCGATCGTTTTATCCGTGACACGTTTCGCTTGTGTTCCGAGTTCTTATACGTCCGCATATTTTCAACGATGAAGAGACGGGGCGCGAGAATGACGACGACGATGACGATGACGGCAACGATGCGGGAGCAACGCGCGGAATGCTGTTGCTGCTGCCGCGGGGCGACTTAATGCGTTCTAAATTGCGGTGAATGCGCTTTAATTGATTGACAAAAAGCGCCAGGCGGAAAAAGGCCGGTTGCCTGATGGAATAACGCGCCGTGGTAGTTGCCCAGGTACAAGATCCGCCGCCGTGTCATTCGTTCGTTCTCTCTCCGCGTCGTATATCCGCGATACATTCCCGCGCATTACCTCGAGGAGACAGCGATCGTTTTCCCGACAAATTGACTTTTAATGCGTCTCCTTTTATCGCGCGCGCGCGCGCGCGATCCGCTCGGTTTGCGCGCGACTATGTCAGTTTCGAGACGCACCAAAAAACTTGTTTCCAAAAAATGCATTTTTCGCGAAACAAACGACTTTTACGATCATCCTCACTGTCTGATAGAACGGACATAAAAATAATAAAAATGTAAAAATGATAAGTATCAACTCGGAAGTTATGAGAACAAAAGAGAATACCAAGAAAGTAAGAATTATGTATATGTCTATATTTTAAAATTTTCTCCGTGGTATTTTATTATTATTTTTATTGTTATTTAATGAAATTGAAATAAGCATCGCTGCGGCCAGCAATAATCGATTATTTTGGGACGAGAATTCAAATCGAATTTCCATCCTTAATTGACTACGGAAGATGATGAGAGTCGCGCAGGTAATGATTCGTAAAAAGTGTACTGTGTCACAGAAAGAAAGAGAGAGAGAGTCCTACAGTAATTTAAGTCTCATTATATCGGCCCGTGGTTTGTGGTTTTGATACAGCGGCTCTCATTTTCTTCGAATATCTGAACGTACGTTCTTCAGCACACGTTTTTGTGAAAAAAAAAAAAATTATACTTGTAGCATTAACTAAAAATTAAGAAATTCACTTAAAAATAATTTTATAAGTTTTTTACGATGATGTCGTGTTCCGAAATCACGTGAATCTTTCTCGCGCGAATTATATCGAAAATAATCGGCTTCGCCGACCTGGCGCAAAAAGGAACCGTAAGTCCGCGATCACGCGCAAATTTCGTGCTCCCCAAGCGGATAATAACTTCCGAAATATCGTATGCGCATCACTGACTGGGAATGGGTGCGAGTTTTATAAACTCGTAACGTGCGGCGGGGGTTGGTTATGCAAAACATTCCGCGCATCGCTCGTATCCGGTAATGATATTAAAACATGAAATGCAATCAGCGAGCATTATACCGGCGGAATTAAAAACGCACCACACGCTATACCAGATTGCATCGTCGTAAAAATCTTTCACACGCGTGATGCAAACAATTTTTGCGGATGATATTTTGTGTCGCGATTTCTGACAAATGCGGATTTTTTTCACAAATCATTTTGCATAGATAACGTATGAAAACTTATTGCGTAATATACATAAAAGAACATAAAAGAAGATGTGCATCAAAAAAAAAAAAAAAAAAAAAATACAAAGTTTCAACCCGTTTAATGAAATATTCCCTAAAAGACGCGCGCGCGTATTTACAAATCCAGGAAGTTTTTTTCCCCTGGTTTAGCCAAGGATTACGATGCGACGTCGCCGAAGGGAGATGACAAAAGAAAGGTTGAAAAACGAGAGAGGGTGACTGGTGTCGCAGCAAGAAACGGCCGGGTCGCCCGTGCAACAAGTGGTAGATGTGAAAGAGAGATCGACGGATGTCAAGTTGTGGGGAAATAAAAAAAGTCGCCCTTATCCTCGCGGGGGCAGGCTAATAAAGGTTGTCCGTGACAACAAGCGACAAGAGGGTTTTGCCCCGGAAATTCGGCAGGGAAGAACGGCCAGGAAGCAGGAACGAGAGAGAGGCTTAAAACACCAGCCGGGACTCTGGTACAATGGAATTTTATCGAGGCACCTCCCGGGCTTTCTTTTTCTCCCGCTATTTTTCTCTCTCTCGTTTCGACGATAATTCGACCTATCGCACGCGCGTATAAGTAGATGAAGTTCCACGTCAAGCGGAAGATGGAAAATTTTTACGGCATTTTGTCGAAAACGCCGAATTATCCGTGAAAAACGGTTGAAGTTACGTACGTGGTACTTTTCACGCAACTTTCCTGTTGAATTATGGTCAAAGTCATAAAAAACTTATTACAATTGCAAAGTGAAATGTAATTTTAGATAGTTCTCAGCTTTTTGCGCGTGCGCGCGTTGAAAAGATGAGAAATTAATAATTCTTAATAAAAAAAAAAAACAAAAACCATAATTAAGTATATTGTAATTTCTCTCAACTCCCGATACGAGACAAGGAGGATGAAAAGATCGACGATTTTTATCGTATACAGTTTATCTCATGGAACCACCGTAATTGAAAGCGGGTCTGTTACGGCTATCGAAGAGCAAAAATACGGGGGTCCCGAATTTCTCAGCGCATCCTCAAACGGCATTCGACTCGGGGTGCACGCGCAACTTCTAGTTGTTGTGCGATCGGATTCACTCCCTTTCGCAGAAAGGGATGAGTGGCGAGATGCCAGTGTATACCGATGCGAAACGTTCGGAAAAAAGCAAGGAAGTTCCTTGTAGGAGAATCGACCGTTTAATTAATTCCGCCGATCGAGAGGCTTTGATCCCGCCACCGGCGGAATATCACGAGTTCATCTCGACGGAAAACAAATATACGGAGTCCGCGGCGCAACTCCCGGGCTGCTTAACATTACGTAAAAACCAATTACGTGGGAATGCCTCTGTTGATTGGTATCAGAGATGGCCTCCGGGGGTGGCGCGGAAACGTAAGCGGGAATCGAAAATGCCCGGGGAGAAAAGGAGAGAAGAGAAGAGAGAGAGAGAGAGAGAGAGAGAGAGAGAGAGAGAGAGAGAAAGAAAAGTTGGTACCATCGAAATGTATCCAATGTCAAAAGTAACTGCCGGCTGGAGAGATCGAGCGCGAGGGAAGGGGGTGACCGGAGGTTACATTTCGCCATGGCACGTGTCACTTTGAAGCGCGTCCGTGGGGAGGAGAGAGTCGCGTATCACCGAGCAAAAATTTTCCGAGCAAACCTCGTTAAGTTTTCATTTGCCAAATGCAGACGACGGTCAGACTCCTGTCCAGGACCGTGTAACGCCGCCAGCAATTACCGCGCCCTTTTTTCCAACCCTCGTGGTATTGACCGCGTGTAACCTTTTCCCTCCCCCCGAGTGCGCGACTACATCGAGTCCAAGCTTGACCTAGAGAGCCGCAATCGTTCCTACACAGTTTCGACCGAGATTGCATAGTCACGTTGCGCAGCGTCGCAGAACTTGGAAAAAGATTGAAAAAAGGCACAAAGAAAAGACATTAATAAAACATAAGACATACTTAGAATAAATTGTAGAATAGTTTAAAAAATGATTTCGGCATATTATATTCTCATTATGAACAACCGAATTAAAAAAAAGTCGCTCGTCTTGGTGGTGTAAAGTCCGAAAGAAGTTCATGGCGAAGCGAAGCTCGCCTCGGAGCACCGCGAACTGTCGGATTTTCCTTCAGATTCTCAGCAGCGTGTATCTTCGTTTAAGTAAACAGAGGAAAGTGAAGCTAAAACTAGCCGCGAAACACACAGCTCCGAATCCGGATATTAAATCAATCCGAGTGTGCAAATACATCGTTTGCGTGTGCACACATCGTGTCTCAGAAACGAAAGGAGGAAGCGGAGAGAGGGTGAGGGCCACGTGGAAACGAGAGAGGGGACAGACAGGGCTATTACTGTCCACAGATACCGAGAGTATGTACCCTAAAACCGTAAACGGAGTTCGGACAAACCCTCGGATAACCGCCGGGGGCCGCGCCTCGACGACCTCCCTGTGATCGGCGTTCCGTGTAATCGCCAAGTATGCAGATGATTAAATTTGCAACATCATCGCGGCGCAACTCTAAAGGCTCCCTTCTCTCTCTCTCTCTCTCTCTTTCTGTAAAGAGCCGCAGCAGCCAACGGCTAGGGCCTTGATACAGGATGAGGAGTTTGACTCCGTGGTTTAGAACCGAGGGAAAACCCTGTGTCTTCCGGCGTCTCGGGATCTCTAAGATTTCGGATATTTTGTTGACGCACAGAGAAGAGGGCTATGACCGAGTCACGAAGGGGTCAAAAATCCCGTGAGAATTGCCGGACACATCCCGGCGATAGCGTAAATTCGTGATTGCGTTTGCAATAACTTTGCGTATGTGTGTGCATGTATTATGCGCGCGCGTTTTATTTCTATAATCGTTTCCGTAATATATTTTCTTTCGAAGTTTTTTTATTGAAGGTAGTTTTAGGAGAAAAACGTGAAAAAAGCGATATTACGGGAGATAACAAATAAATAATCTCGCGAACAAACAGAGAAGCGAACGGAGAGAATATTGTGCAACGCTTCCTCCTTTCCGCTGTTCCGCTGTGTCAAACTTCATCGTCATCAAAATCATTTTACCTCGAGTATCTCAACAAGCTATTGTGCCCGAAGACCGTACAAAATTCCAGAGACACGTCGCGCATACACCGAAACAGGGAAACTATATCATATTTTTGACCTCCCCTCATTTTTTTCATTCCTCTCGAAGGGGAGGGGAAGGGGAGAAAAAAGCGGAGCACCTTAGAATCCGCCTGGTTTGGCAAACGAAACGTCGCTTCCTAGATCTCCATTGTCGTTGTACTCGGGACCCCCGAACATCGGGATCCAGGTAACGTCATATTCAATGGTCGACCAATCACAATATTTTTGACGAGTTATGTCAGAACATAATGGGACCGACGAAAAGGACGATAAGAGAGAAAAAGAAAGAGGAAGAGAGAGCGCGAGGGGTGGTTTTCCACCGTAAATTCCGCGTCCGCCGGCGGCAGCGGCGGCGGCAGCGAACACATGCGTCTTCCGTGGCAATCCGTGGATCCGCCACAATGGCCCGCACAGAAAGCGGTCCTCGAGCCTTAAAAGCACAAAGACACACTGCCGGCCTGCGTCTCTCCTTCTCTCCTTCACCTCTTCTCGCTTCCTCTCCCGCGCGATATCCCGTACCGTTCCTAGGACGCCACGGTCCCTTGGGATATAGACGCCGTCGAGCGTGCGTAACGCGCTCAGCGAGCCGTGAGTTATGAGGGAAACGCGCGCAATATTAATATTTTGTATCATCCTTGCGTGCGCCTCCCTTCTTCTCTCCCCGCGCGCGCGGTCTATCGTAACGTTGCCCGCCTGAGGATCAGGATGCACGACCCTCGCCTCCGACGTCTTTTGTCGTTTGAAGTTTGTCTTTCGGCGGCCGCCGTCGAAATGGAAGCGGGGAAGATCGCGTCTTCTCTGTTTATAATATAACAAAATCTAGCAAGAAGCTCGTATTTCTCGTCTGCAGAATATAATGCGTAACCGCCGGCGCTAAATCTGTTTAGATTTAAAAAAATTAAAAAATAACTGCAATTTGTGTCAACCGTTTCTACATTTTGTACGTACATTTTATATTAAGTGTTTTGTATTTATATTATTGTTGTATACATATTACTACAAAACTTTCACCAGCGTTTACCCTTGTACGTTACTTTCCACATACCTACATTCAATTGAAGATCGTTACTCGATCGTTGCGCGACCACGTTATATTTAACTTGAGCCAAAAATAAACCGAGTGGGTCTCAGGTGCCATTGTCCAGCGGGATGTTGAAATATCATCTAAACTAATTGTTGACAGCCGGACAATAGCGAGCCAGTAATAATAACCTATAGCTCTCGCTGGGAAGCGAGTATTGTGTAGGGAGAGCGGCATCTTTACCTGAATCGTCCGAAAGAGAACCCGGGGAGGAACCTCTTCTCTCTCTTCAATCATCCGGGTGAGAAAAACATCGAGTCGCAATTTTATATAACGATGTGTTTCCTGGTATTTAAAATGTTCGTCCACGCGCGACGATATCATTAACATCGACAAAAACAAACATCTTTCGATCTCATCAAAGAGACCGTTCTCTTGTCTCTCGCCTCACAACTTGTATAAATTGAGAGATATCTACATCTGCGTATTTTCGGTTTTTGTACACGATCGATACGTTGACTAACAATGTGTTTCTTTTCTTGAGCGAAATGATAACACATTTTTTTTTTTTTTAATATTCAGTAAAAATACGCATCGTCAGCGCATGATGAGATTACGCGTGCGAAGTTTCTGCGCCATCTCTTCGCGGACATTTAAAAAATTTTCTACTTAAAAAAAAAAAAAAATTCCACCGCGCCAATCTATCGAGGCTTCTTTCTTTCTCCCTTCTGAAGTGCGGCGACGATGACAAGAAGGTTTCCTTATAAAAACAATGTGCGAGGATGACTGTCAGTAAGTTGGATCGGGTAGAGGAAATCGCGCGCGCGCGCCTGTCGGTTGAAAAATGAGAGCGACGAAGAGGATCCGGGACTCGGGTGGATGAGCGCGAGATGAAGAGGAGGCGAAAGGAGAACACCGGGCCTAGAAGGTGCGACTGCGCACCATCTTTTGACGCGACCGTTGCTATACAAAGAAAATTATTGACTAAGCAGTACTTTCACCGGTCACGGTTATTTGTATTATTTCTGGCACCTTCCCTCATTGTTTCCGCCGGACACGTCCCGGCAACAGCCGATCGGCGTGTTGCGCGGGATCCTAATGATCGGCGCAGAGCAAATCGGCAAAACGAGCCGATAATTGGGGACGTTATTTTTCCCGGCGATGATCTTCGCGCCGCGTCATCGTATTTCCAATTTGTAACGATTCAGCCAACTTTTTCTCTCGTCGTCATCGCGTTTTTCCTTCTTCTTTTTTTTTTTTTTTTTTTTTTTTTTTAAGATCGTCGAAGACACGCTTTTTTAAAAAGTCGAAACTTGGCTCGGTACTCTTCTAGATTAGCAACCTTCTGTTTTCTAATCAGTAAATTTCGAGATAGCGCCAGGGCAATCGATGTAACGAGCGAGAGAAAGGAAAAGAGAGAAAGAGAGAACGAGCTTTCGGAGTGTCGACTTTCCGATTCTATTTCCGTACGGTCAGGGACGGCGGAGGCTTTTTAGTCGACACGCGCGCGAATCCTAAATTCAATTTCGTCAAGTAGTCGAGATCCGCGCGCGAGTCCTGGGTGGTAATACGCACATGGCCCTCTTTTTCCGATTGCATCACCGCAAAACGACGCCGCGGCGTTCCGCCACTTTTGTCATTCGCCTCTCTCACGTGGCGATTTTCGAGCGTCGTCGAACGAGAGGGCGGAACGAAAAAAAAAAGAAAGAAAAAGGGAACGCGCAAGACGTCTTTTATGTTCCGCGAAAACATTGTGCAGACATCGCGTACGTGTGTATTCGCAATTATTAGTTGCGCGTGGTATCCCCCTCGAAGATAGAGGCGCGATATCCTGTTTGCTCACGCACGACCGCGAAACGCGCTCAGCGGCTATTACAGTTGCAGTTGTGCGACGGTAGAGGATTCTTTCGAGAAAAACATCCCCGGATGGAGAACAGCGGAGGAAACCGCAAAACGAGAAACTCTCATTGTGACGATCGAAGGCCGGCGCGACACGATAACATTGATCACGATTCCGCAACGGGAGATTATCCCAGCTGCGGTAGCGGATGGTAAACGGCCGTTTGAGGACGCATTGTTGCGCCGGATATTTAATTTTCTCCTATTCGGGAGATGAACATTTGCGAGCCTACACACCGCGTGTAAGTTCTCTCTTCCGTCGCGGGTAAAGTAAAGAAAAATTAACGGAAATGATATCATTTCTTTCTCCGGTTCTCGTATTCTTTACCGCATCGGCCAGCTGTGCACAGATTAACCGCATCTACCAATATTGTGACCGATCTGTTGGACAACATTGTGATACAAAGATGAAGTAATATTCTGATGTAACAACAGTTTTTTTGTCGAAATCGTAAAAAATAAAGTGTGTATAAAATTCTTGCAATTTATGTTTTTTTTTTTTTTTTTATACTCGATTGCTGTAAATTATTCTCCTGAAGCTATTCGCTTGGCCATAAATATGTATATATATTATTTCAAAGGATGTAAGTGACAAATATTTAGTTTAAATGTTTCTTCACAATTTTTGAAAAATCAAAAAAATTTAATTTTTTACATTTTTCTTTTAATCGCAAAATATTTTGTTTCCGATTGAAAAGACGTGTTTTTTTCGAAAGCTTCGGCGGCACGTTCCTCTCGGAACACTTTGTGCAGCATGTGTATAGATTGCTCGGTTATATCAGACTATGTTGAAAGTGGCACGAAATAATTTTGCGGCGTGGACATGATCGGGCGACGACAAATAAAAAGAAGAGACCGCAGATATGACGCGGGGCGTGATCGTCGAATAGCAAGAATGCGGTTCTCTTCTCGCTTCTCGTCTCTGCCTTAGCGAGCAGTGGACTTTCGAGACGAAATTACCCTCCTCCGGGTGACACCGCGTCGTCAGTAATGGCCAGTTCACATTGCATTCCTGCACGCAAGCCCGCCAGGCGACACTTTGGGTAACGATCGGTTTTGTCCGACGCTACACCGAGCAATTCTCTCGCTGCTGGAGGAGCGAACGACGACGATGACGACGACAACGACAAATTCGTACGTCGTTAAGCACGACGGGAGAAAACGCGTTCAAACGCTGGTGACGTTCCTTCTCGTCTCTCGCGATCTTTTAATAAATCGCGAACACTAACCCGGGTCACGTTCGGCTCTTCGGCACTCGGAAAATATTATGGTCTTGTGCCAGCTGCGCGACAGAGCGTCGTTTATAGTCACGACAGCAATCTCTCTCTCTCTCTCTTTCTCTCTTCTCTTCGTCAACTAGGAGTCCGCAACGCTGCTTGTCCACGGGGGTGCTTTCGCCGAGCAATGCATTCTCGATTTATCCTGGTTCACAATAAAGCCATTGTACGATTCACTTAGCGTCCCTCTGAGGCAGATTGTGCGATCGGCAAGAAGGCGCAGATCGGTTCTCTTCACCGAGAATTTCCCTCGCGCGCACTTCGAAATCCGCAAACGTCTCTCTAATGGCTCCTTTGATTGTTTGGCATTTAGGAATCGATTCCTCAGACTCGCGGGGGGTCGTCTATTAATATTGTCCACTCGCGGGAACAGTTTCGCGAAAAAATAGCGAACTCTCGCGAATGATGGGAAGACAGAGCAGTTGTCACTCGGTTGTCAGTCGGTTGATTGCGGGACGTACAACAAAAATAGTTTAGATGGAGGTACGCACGGACGACGCAAACGACGACGTCGACAGAGTCCGACGCGACAGATGTTTCGCGTCTCAGCGACACTCTTGTATTTCTGTCCCACTCAGTATAAACAAACGAGAGTGACGATCGCGAGTCCGAGAATAGATCTCTTCCTGACAGCTCCGGAGTTCGTCGATCGCGGATTGATGTTACCATCGATATTCGAAAATTTTCTGCAAATATCGATCGTTGCTTATGATCTCTCTCTGGTAGAAACTGATTTTATTGGTACGGCCGTCCGATCTTTACGGATAACATGAATGTATTGTTAGAAGAAAGAAATCAGAAGAATTATCTTGACAAAAAATTATTGATCGATAATTAAAATTGAAATTCGAATCGGGAATCGGAACATTTCGGACATGCGATACCGGAACTCTTATTTCTACCTATATTAAAATAGCCTCCCCTTCATACAAAAAAACACATCCACACATCTATATAACATTTAAGTTAAGCTATTTAAGTGTTACTTAGGTGCTCAAATTTAAAACTTTGATGCTCGACTTGTTTGGCAGAAAATTAAAATTAAAGTGAGGGAGGCTGACTTTTGACGTCAAACTGATCCACATTAAAAAACTATATATATGTTTTCGGTTAAAAATTCTTCCACAGCTCATAATTAGGTGTTATTAAGTGCTTTCGTAATATGCAAGAATTAATACCGAAATATAACAGTTAGTACTATTTTTTTCCTATTATTATTTGTTGTATAAAGGGGTGAACTAACTTAAGAGATATCTGATTCCCTTCGATTTTTCTTATTAAATATTTGAGCGTGTGTTGTAGTTTATTGTATATAAATAAACGTGTTTTTGTTTTATAATTATCGCGTGATGGTTATTTAAAAAAACCGCGTATTACACTCGGACATAAGAGCACTTTATCTTCTAGAAACAAATGTGTTCCAAGTGTTCATGAATCAATATAGTGTTCATATACACACACATAAATCATAAAAGATTCGTTTAATATATTCCGGGAACAAGCGTAAGTTTTCAGATAATGCGTGACGCGTGTCACGACCCTGTAGATCGGTCGCAGCAACAAAGATAACGTTCTTCGTTGCGCGACACGATCGCCTTCGCAACAAAATTCCCTCGCAATGGGAAACGATCGCGATGACCATTCAATGATCAGCGTCGGCCGCTATAATTTTTCTCTGTCTCTTTCTCTACCGGATTCGGAAAGCTCGTGATCCCCGGATGCAGATGGAGCCGGTCACGCCGGCTGTAATTAACAAGGCGGGCTTTGTGGGTGTTTTGTCGTCGGCCGCGACACGCCGTGACGAGGGAGGAATTCTCTCTCTTCTCTCCGCGCGTCCATCGCGCGCCCGGGGGACGCCAGACTATAAAACGCTCTTTGTGCAAAGCGTCCGGCGAGGCACAAGCTACCGAAGGAGACAAATGTAAACATTCTTGCCGACCGCGAAGAAGAGTCCTCGAGTCATAGAATGAGTGAGTGAGTGAGAGAGTGAGAGAGAGAGAGAGATATATATATATCGCGACGAGGATTACGTGTCGTATTGTACCCCGATGCACTTATATGTGCGCGCGAAGAGGTAAAATGCGCGAGTCGCGTGTGTGCGTCGCGCATTTACGTGCGGCTTCTTGCGAGATGGGCGGATAGACGGAGAAGGAAGGACTTCTAGAGATATCGCATGTCGTAAGGGTCGTGCGGAGGCAAGAAAAGTAGATGACGCTGGACCACTTGGAGATGTCTACTTCCGAAGCCGCTCGTCTCTCTCGCGCGCGGGTCTCTCGTCTCGAGAGTCATCGTATCTTGTTTTTTCGAGTCGCGGCGCTGCCAGCGGCGGACCTCCGCTTCCATGACGCCATTTCAATATCAATGAAGCGGAAACGGGCGTCCGCTATTACTCGACGCGTGTGGAGAGAGGTATGCGCTCACGTCTATGAGGGCGATAAAAAGCTAAGGGTAAATAAATGCGCTTGAGACAGAGGGGAGGAGAACCGACTACCTAACGTCACTTTTCATTTTCTCGGCCAATTGTTTTTATCGATTAAAAAATTGTGAAATTTGTGAATTTTTTTTACATTGAGACATCAACACCGAATTTCTCGGAACACATACCGTGAGGCTTGTCAGTGGTAAAACACATTAAGAACTTCATTACTTTTTTGTATCACGCGTCGCGGTGAGGAAAAGAGCCCGGTGCGGCTTCGCGCGAGCCTTCAAATAGAATCACGTGCCGATTTTGACACGTGATTTGCCTTTCTTGTTCGCCGCGGTATCATTTTAACTGCGTTCGGAACAATCATCGTTCCGGCTTTTGCTGTTTTTTTTTTCTTTTTTTTTTGGTTTCGCTCGTTTTGAAGTAGGCGCGATCGAGATACCGCGAAGGAGAATCGTATATACGCCGCGCCTCTTTGGACTTCCAATTAGGTCGCGCGCCGTGAGCGTTTTGAACGATGCTTTTGCGGTAACTTAATGCCCCCCGGAATATTATCAATGTAGGCGCGCGCATTCGCGCCGCTTACGAGAGAAATTATCGCGGGACAGCTGAAATCCAGCTGCGATAATAAGTGGCGTGTAGTGTTGCGCAATCTCTCTCGGTTTGCTTCAGAAATTTGGCTGCGGTCGCGCGAGGGAATCATCATTCCCTCCGCCGCTTTCTTCGCGCCTCGTTTCCTTCTTCAGCAAGGCGTTCGCGATATTTGTACCGTCAGCGAAGCGGAAACGAACACCTTCTCTCTCTCTCTCTCTCTCTCGCGGTGACTACGCCCGAGAAGACGCATACACGCATATTCTCTTCTCGTATACACGGGCATCGTTTGCGTCGCTTATTTCAAGTCGCTGCCACTCGGAAATATCCACTTACAAGAATGATCTCGCGCGTAGGATTCTTCATCCCACATATATCGCAAGAGGGAAAGTGAGGCGCCTTCATCGTCATCGTCGTGAATTCATTCTTCCGTTTATGTGATAAGAGTCAACTTATGATAATAAAGTATAAATACGCCACGTCTCAACGTGAAATCTGTTATGTGAAACTCTATCTGCCACTATGTAACGTTCTCTAGTAACATTTTCTGATAAAAAATACTTCAGATGCGCGTAAAAAACAGAGTTGAGCGTAAACTACTCATTAACCGTCATCCCGTAACGCGATAATATCGATCCGAGAGCGATCCGTATATTTACGATATATTCGGATCCCGTGGCTCGCGCATCTCTCGATCAGTCTCGTGCGATCTTCGCGGCCGTCAGAAAAAAAAGAAAAAAGAAGAAAGAAACGCGCCCGGCGAAAGGAGTCCGGCGGCGCGGATTCTCCGTCCGGGCGAAAGAACGCTGTCCACGAGATAAAGACCTTGTTCCCCGTGCGGTAATTATTAGGGCCGCGAAGCCAATAGCGCGCCCACCCGCGGTGACCGACACAAATTCCGAACGGGGTGATCCCCGCGCATCTCTCGGAAACGAGTAGTATACGAGAGCGAGAGAAAAGAGAGAGACAAAGAGAGATTCCGTGGTCACCGGCCGCCGATCGTCGACAAGGTCGGCTTCGCTCCAACAGAGACAATACACCCCCCGCGGCGGCGTATAAATTGTTTTCTGGGGCGGGAGTCTTGTGCGGAGAGCACGTGACAACGAGTCGGCGAACTTCTCGCGCGATTAATCACGAAAGCGCGTTGTGAGAGTTCAATTCGGAAACACTGGTCTCGAGACAAAGTTCTCTTATATATATATATATATATATTTGTTTACCTCGCGGAGTCTGTACAATCGTTAATATTTCAAAAATAATTAATATATACATTCGTGTCAATATATTGCGTGAGAAGAAATACAAACTTAAAACGAATATATAGTCACAAGTCTTCCCTATTCGTTCTTTATGGATCTTCACGAGAAGATCCGCACAATAAAGCTAACCGCGGTAATATCCGCCTCAACTTTAATAAAAGTCGTCTTGAATGGATTCTCAAATGCTCGAGTTTGTCAATACGTATATACGGTGGAAACGAACAATCAAAATCCCCGCGTTTCCTCAACGTCGAAAAGCGCGCTCCGTGCCCGTGGGGTAGCCATTTCTGCCCGGGCCAGACGGACGGGCGCGCAACCCTTCGTTCCGGGGTCGTCCCCTTCGGAGCGACCCGGAGCTCGCGCGACGATTAAAAGACAAAAGGTACTTCGCCGTCGCTCTTTTCGCTCGCCTCCGCTTTCGTCCACCTTGTTGCAGGCGCGCTCGTTTCCCATTGAGCCGCAGAAAAGGTCCACGGAAACGCGCCGCTTCGGCCGCCCGCCGCCGGTTTTGTGCCGCGCGAACAATGGCGAGCGCGCTGCTCAGCTGCGGTCCGATGTTTTAACAGTGTTTCCAAACACACTCCTACGCTTTTACGGGAAGGGCGAGCGGGAGACCTCCGAGCTTCTCTCACGAATACGATTAACATGCGGTATTTGCTCAGCCAGCGAGACGTCACGTCGCGAAAGAGAGAGAGAGAAAGAGGAGAGTCGCGAGACTGTGCGCGCGGCTTCTCTCTGTCTCGACGCTTTGTCGAGTCAGAAGACACCGTATTTCTCGGTGCATACTTAGCGACGAACGAGCGTCTGTCTAAATCCCAATCGTCGTACGTCGTGGAAGATTTTTGGCGACAGATAATTTATATGTCAAGCAAGCAAGAAAACGAATGTTCATAAAAGGCGGCTCTCTTTAGTATCAGATTAATTAGAGAGAGGAAACAAAGACTTTAAGAGCCAAATATACGCACAATATATATTTCATAAACGTCTTAATTAATACACATAACAATTCGAACTAAATTCAATTCGAAAACTCATATCGGATGTGTTTAATTTGCACCTCGTATATATATAAATAATTCTTTTTACCTCCTTGTGAAATTTAAGAAAATTTTATAGCCAAAATGTTATACTAAAAATCGTTGCTACGAAGCGAGCAACAATGCTGCGCTTCGAGACTTGCGAGCAAACTTATGCACCAGAGAGACACGAGCTCACACACATGAGGAAGAGACTCGCATCTGGGATGAGCGTTCGAGGAGACGGTGCCTCCGGGAACGCGTAAGTATGTATCAAAAGAGAGATTCACCGCTTGTGAGAGGAAAATGGTCGAACGTCTTTCTGATAAAATCTGAATGTATTGTGTGTTCCCGGCTACGTATTAGCGACAAAATAATAAATTATCGAATTTATTTACTTAACCTCGCATCTCGTAAAATTGCTCGATGTATTCGTTAAGTTGTTTGCTTTTTAAATCCGCGAGCGTTAATGTACATACACCGTCGAGCCTTGAGCGCATTCTTCAACGTTGTTTTTTTTTTTTTTTTTTTTTTTTTTTTTTGATGCACGACAGGACGCTTTTATTCCCATTAGCGACGATCAAGGTATGACATGTGCGATCTTAACGATCTTTCCGCGTGCCTTCGGAAAGCACCTTTATTAATGAAGATAATTACATCCTCCGAACGCGCGCGCGCGCGCGTGTTTTTTCCCCCAAAAGTACAGTCTCGCTCGATCGTCAGTGTACGACGATGATCGTGATGATAATAACTCCCGATAAGTCTCCTTAAAATGGAGACGCGCAGCTTTTCGGATCCAAAGTCTCTTTCCCCCGCGACTATATATTGTACATATGTAATCTTCGTATCCTCGTAGGGAAAAGAATCAACCGAGTTCACATCGAGAGAACTTCTCGCGGCAAGAGCCAACCCGGCCACTCTTGCGGGTGGCTGTACGTCGAGAAGAAGGTGGACAAGTTGAGTCTTGGGTCTCTGAAAGCGTGGGCGGGGCGGAGCACGCATAGCTCCCGGCCTCTTCTCTTTTCTCCCCCTTTCTGTCTCTCTTCTCTTCCACTTTCTTCACTGACACACCACCCCCACCTCCTTTTGCTGCTTCTTCGAGCTAGCGATGTTATATGCGCTCTCTCAGCTGCGCTCGATTTGCCCGTCCTTCTCATTCGCCGCGCGCTCTCTTTGTTTCCTCTCGCACGCTCCTTTTACAACCTCTACCTTGTATCCAGCGTTCTACTCCCGTTTTTTTTCTCTCTGTTGTCTTCGCCGTTTGCGCTTAGGATTCGTCGAGGATGACGTCGAGACTTTAATGCTTTCAGGGCATGCACGTCCGCGCGTGTGCGTGTTTAACCCACATACGTGTTTCTAATATCAGTCGCGGACAGAGTCGAAAGTTTTTCAGACGTTTAGAAAATTTTTCAAAAAAAGTAAGAAAGTACATTATATCTATGTGTGTGTGTACTCATGTAAAACTCAGCTTAACAATTTGTCCAAAAATTATTTTAACACCCATTAGCTTCGTTCATCTCGAAATATGTATATCTGATTTTATGTTACTTTGTCGTTCAACGCGATCATCTTGTCAAGAAAACGAAACTCAAAGTCAACTGGGACCATGTGCGTGTGTGTGTGTGTGTGTATATATAAGCGCTATGATAAATGCCATTTCACGGTGCTGCAATCTCACGCCAAGACACCTTGTACGTGTATCTAAATACGTGGTGGTGTTGAACAGGGTAGATTACACGTTGAGCCCACCCGTCACCTAGCCGCGGGTCTTTTCTCTCTCTTTTTCTCTGTGTCTGCGAGACGACCGTCCCAAACGTCGAGGAAACCCCGGAGGAAGCTCCGGGATGCGTCCGAGAGCCCTCACTTCTCGAAGCAGAAGAAGAAGAAGAAGAAGAAGAAGAAGAAGAAGAAGCGGCCCGTGTTTCCCTAGGCGATCATGCCGTCGAAGTGCATCGCGCACCGCGGGCTAAGGTCGGCAATTAACTGTTACGCCATATATACATATACGCGCATGAAGAAAGAGATGGCAAAAAGAGAGCGGGGGCAGCGGTTGATCTTGAACGCCTCCCTTCTCGGTCATCTAATAAGATTCGCTTCAAGATACAATGTGTTACATGCTCGATACACGAGCTGTTGCGTCGGTCAGCCGTTACACACAGCCGGGGAGCTCGTCGCTCCGTGTAAAATGCAGTTAAGAAGTATATAGACTCGGTGATGTTCTCAGAAAGTATATAGAGTACTCCTCTCTCTTTTTTCTTTTTTCTCTTTTCTCTCTCTCTCTCTCTCTCTCTCTATCTCTTTCTTTCTCTCCTTCCGTAGCAGAACGTATTATCGCGTGCATGCGGAAACGGCAGACGTGGTAAACGAAGAGCCTGTCGGTGTTGTCCGAGCAATCTATATCCTTGCGTAGACGTGCGTGAATTTTCGTACTGGAAAAGCGCGCGCCATATACAAGAGTTCTGTTAGCGACGAGTTCTGTGTACAGTGCTGCACAATTACGCGAGAGAGAAGCATCATTACGCGCAAATACAATAATCAGACCTTCTTTAGACTAACTCAATTAGTCGTATTTTTTCTTCATGCAAACGATCTTCGGTGGAATTTTAAGAAACGCTTTTTTTTTTTAGCGAACGGATAAACGATCGGGCCAACGTTTGTTTGTGCGAACGCGATAATGACACGGACAAACGGGCGAGAAACCGAATTTCTCCGAATCCGGGTGCACTAGCGAAAAAATCGTCCGGGCTCTTTCGCAAGGCGCGTTACACCTCCAGGTGTGTTCGAGCTCTTACGTTTGCACGGGCGGCGTCTCGATCGCGGGGGGGTATCCGGAATGATAGCATCGCGAGGTAGCGCGGCACGGCGCGCTCTTCGCGCACGGTGGCGAGAAGAGAGGAGGTGAAGGAATACGCCGCCGTGAAAAACAGCTGATCGTTCGATCGCGGCCGCCTCGCGTGCCGCGCTCGCGAGCCGAGACGAGCGAAGCCGCGCCGTACCGGCGCAATTACGCAATTAACATTCGGTTTAATTACCTGTAGCTCGGAGCTTAACGGCTAAGCAACGAGTCCGCCTTGCCCCGGTCAGCGCGCGCCTCGGCTCGGATCCTTGCGAGCTTACGTTCTCGTGTTGCACCTCGTTAGCCGGGCAACACCTGGCCCCCTTCGTAGCACCGTCTATTTATACTACCCGGTGCTACACAATTGCGCGCTGGAATATCACGAGCGTGACGCTGACTTTCCGCGCGGCCGTTCCGTTCTCGCGTCCGTCTTCTCTGATGCCGCGGCGCAATTAGCCCTTATCCGGACTTGTATATTCCTTTTGAATTCAATGCGGACACGCCTGTTTCTTTTACGCACACAACGACGCGATAAAAAAAAAAAAAAAAAAGATTCAAGAAGTAATGATAATTTCTCGCGATTTGAAGAGTAACACAAGTCTCGCCTCTCTTTCTTCTCTCGACACACAAAATAAGAAATATTCATTTTGAAAAATTCATTCTGAAGGCACAGCACGCGATAATTTTCTCGCTTCTACTTTTTTTCGTTATCGAATCGTATCTCACGCTCTCTCGAAGTGGAAGTTCCCGTAACTCGCACGCGTAATGGCAAGGCGCTTCAAAGCGTCGAAATAAGTTAGCAAAGTGCATTCATCTTCGCGCGCGAAATGGTTCCACTCGAATAACAATAACGCCGCGGTTAAAACATCGCGCGCGAAAGAGAAGAGAAGAGAGAGGAAGAGACGAAGTTCCGAATCGCGGTTCTAAATCGCAATTCGATTCCCGGATATATTCGTGCCACGTGGCGCAATATGGCGGCAACGTAAAAAATAAAAAAAAAAAAAAAAAAAAAAAAAAAAAAAAATAAGATGTAACCTTTAGAGCGTCGAGATCAACTTAATAAAGCGAGTTAGCTGCGGCACGTAGCTTCAACTTGAGTAATCCGCGCGCGCCGACAACAGAAGTTGCGCCAGTTTGGTACGATGTTGCGGCGAGTCTCCGGTCGATCCGTCGTGCCGGTTGCACTCAGCGCCGATACGCCGCGGCGCGCGATGGTTTCGGTAATAATTGTGAAAATCACGAAACTCACGATCTTAATTGGAGACGACGAGCGCGGCGGTCTCAATCGAGAAGAGGGAAGAGAATCGTATTGTTGTTTCGCGGAATTGTTGGTACAACACAAATCGATATAAACTGCTTAGAATGGAACGCGAATTGTCGCACTTGATGACGAGAAGAGGTTCCTCAAAACCGCAGGTTTAGAAAATCAAGGTAAAAATTTAACAATACCTATACCGAAAACTTCAAAGAATTTGTAAATTAAAACGAAGCTTCTCGATTAATGGCGCAACAATCTGATCTCTCGGCAAATGTATAACCGCGTGTTATACTTCTCTGACCGTTTTAATCCCTCCCGTCGGATTTTCGCAATGCGAGATAATCGGGCCGCGCGAACCCGTAACGAATCGCTTCGCGAAACTGGACGACTGTCTTCGGCGGCTCGGTAATTTTCTTTCCGAGATTCTCACTCCCCGACTCCTCATCGTCGGCCCCGCGGCCTCGCCTTCGGACGGACGCCTCCGAAGCGGAATCGCGCTGCCAGTCGCAGAGAGGACAAAGATCTCGGCGCTGTGCTTGCGTTAACCATGAGGAGCCGCGAGGTGATTCCAAGCAAAGAGATCGAGTTCCCCTCCGGGGTTACTCTCTCGCGAGAAGCCCGGGCGCTCTCTTGCCCCGCGCCAGACTCCTCTGACGTAATCGAAGAACCCCGGGCAGCCAGATCACAGATTAAACAACACTCCGAGTCCTTCTCCTCGATAATTACCCAGGCCAGGGTAATTGCTGCAATCCGGGAACGGCACGCAGTTACCCGCGATAATTCACCCAACGGTGATTTCGAGTCAGATTGCCCGGGCTGAAGTTACGTTATACGCGCTCGGCCATGTTCGCTCGCGCGCGCACCTCTACCGAAGTTGGAATTGGTTGAGGCAGAAATTGAGAGGGCGGCAGGGAGAGAGAGAGAGAGAGAGAGAGAGACCCTTTATGCTGTTCTCATACAACCGCCCCCGCCTCCGTCTTCGTCGTTGCAATGCGACCCGCGAATGCAATCGTCGAAATCGGCGCGCGTTCGCACCTGCCGCGTGCGTGCAACGTCTCGATTCGTCACTAATACATTCGCGTTGTGTGTTAATACACAGACCGCGCGTAATCTTCGTTACGCGAGGAATGATTTTCGTGCGATGACGTTCGTCTAACGACCCCGCCATCACTCCGAGTTTCGCGAAGATACTTGGTCGGGTGCAGTTGGGAGTGTCGAATAACGCGCACGAGGAAAATTGAGTCTCGAAGATGAGAGAGAGATAGAATTACAGTAGATAAAAGAATGTTGTTGCGCTGACAGATGTGCCACTAGCAAACGGGGTCCTTTCTCTTTCATTAATTAAAACGAAATTCCTGTTTTCTCTCATATGCAAACTATCCCACACTTCTCTAAATAATCGCCAACTTTTTTTGGTTTATTCGCTCGCTAGCGTTAAATGTAACGAGTGAGATAATGACGAGAACAGTTATTGAAGATGAGATGAAGAGACGAGTCACAGTCGAAGTTCCAGTCCGTGGCGTGAAATCGGCACAAATTTTCGGTGCTGGCTCGTCGTCGCAAAAATTGCGGACGGCCAGCACCGCGTTTGTAAATTTCTAGCAATTTTCGCCGGTGGGAAAAAGTCGACGTTGGGATAAAAATGTAAAGTAGGCGTGGAAAAAGAAAAAAAAAAGTGAAAGCGGATAAGCAACGAATGGAACTAGAAAACGGCTCAGACGAGCTCGGGGAGAGGGGAGGAATATGACAGATACGTTGTTCGCCTTTAATTATAGGGTCCATGTGAGTGATGTATCTCACGCGAGACGCCGCCGTTTTCGTTCGTCTGCATCCGTGACGCATTTCGAAAAAAAAAGAGATCGCGCGCGCTCTCTCTCATCGCACCGCGTCGCACCGACGGTAAGGCACCTACCGCGCGCTATCGATCCTTACGCTAATATATTCCGAAGGACACCCAACCCCTCGGAAGACAATATTTTCGGGTTCGGCTTGGTCATCAGTTTGTAATTAAAAGTTCCCTCCTCCCCTCATCCTCGGATCTCTCCGATAGGACCATGGCCCGTGTCATTATTTTGAACCGCGCGGCGCCAGGATCCAGTATCTCATCCTTCCTCTGAAATCTCCGCGCGGCGACGACGACGACGATGACGACGACGACGCGCGGAAGAGCGATGTATACCGGGTGTCGACGAAAAAAATTTCGACTTGAACGGCGTAACCAAAACGAGAGAGTAATTGAACATGCGACACGAGCTTCTCTTACAAATTAATAACAGCGCGATTAATCGGCGCCGATTATTCTGCAAGTAATTGCCGCCATTACGCCCGTGATTGCGTAGCGGTTACTAATTAACGCCGCTGTGTGTACCGTTGATTAACCGGTCGCTCGATTACTTCGGGTGATCGATAATCGGGCTCGCGGACATTTCATCACCGACTCAAACGAGCGGTCGGTTACGCGATATGTCCCCCCAACCACGAAGGAGGGGAGAGGGACTAATTATATTAATACCGATTTTAATTTCGCGTAGTGGAGATCTCTCCGCAGCCGCAGCTGTCGAGCGACGGTATGTGTGCAATATGTATGTACACCAGTTACGCAGTGTGTATTTGTTCGATAATAATAATTATTTCGTACAGCGCATTAATTAGCAACGACACCACGAGATTAGATTGCACACAAAGTAAGACGCAATAATTATTTAACACAAATTGTTGTTTTGCGATAGGTTAATCGGTGCGAGCGCGATTTATCAAATGTTCTGCTTTTCTATCTGCGTGTGTGTGTGTGTGAATGTGTGTTACGAAGAATCGTCGTATAATCTGGAACTCGTTAATCATCTGATCGCGCGCGGCGGCAATCCGGAGCGCGGAAAGAGACTTGGCTGTCTCGTCGCAGCACCCGGTATAGAAAAATCACGTATAGGTGCGTGTCTAGAGGCCTTTTTCAAGAGGCGTATGTAGAGAGATGGGCGGAATGCTGACCGCGTTTTATTTACGGCCACTGGGACAGTTTTTAATTTGTTCTCCCTCGGGGAGGGGGGAGGTGAGATTCATCTAAAGAGAGAGAAAGAAAGAGATGCGAACAAAAGGGAAGAGGACTCCGCTGTCCGGTCTTTAAGAAGTTTTCGACCTGTTAGTCGTTAGAACCCAAGGAGGCGTTTCCACAGTCTTCTCGCAAGGGTGATGTCTCGAAAGGGTGGGGAGGAACGCGGGGAAAGAAGGGCACCCCGTCCCGAAGAGGTGGCGAGGCGACCGATGCTAATAAATCCTTAATTATAATTGTGCGGACGCGTGACGAGAATAATTCTCTGATTTAATTATCAGATCGACGGATGTTGCCGCCGCTGGCCGGTCGTCGGACTGATTAGTGCGACCGAAGTTTTTTAAATCGCAACACCGGGTTCGAAGGTCGCTTGTGCGCGTTATCGTGTATCTTTATGTTTGTTGAATTTGTCTTAAGTGATATACGTGCGAAAGCGTTTCCGCGCGCGCGACACCGAAAACGCAACATCTCTTTTTTCTTGCTGATTTACGACGTTTTTATGCGGAGAATTATCGCTCGCTTCACGCTCTTCGAACACGCGCGGAGATATGTAATAACACAAGTTACTTTTCTCTCGAAACGTATGTCTTTCTGTGCATTCCACAAAACACATTCCTCTCTGTCATTTTGTTTTATTGTTTTCGTGTCTCTCATGTCTACATCTTTTCCCAAAATTTCACTTTTCTCCCCCTATCATTTAAGTGACACCTTTTCTGTCAGATCATCAAACAACAACGACTGGTATTTAATTGCCCGCTCCGCAGAGCGAGGAACCTCAAACGAGGTTACTAGTCGAGAAGAGAGATCATATAGTTAAACCACCAGGCGAATTGTCTTTCCATCCCGTCGATTTCGGGTCGTGCGGATAATTGAGAACGGGCTCCGTTCGAGTATCTTCTCTACGTCTTCTCGAAACACGCGCAGCTCTGTGTGTATGTCTGTGTGTGTTTTTTTTTTTGTTTTTTTTTCTATCATTACCGAGAATTCAGAATCTGTCAAAATGTCCCGGCTGCGGTTGCGTTAATTACGATCCTCGGGGGCCTCACCAGAGTCCGGAATAATTATAATAATCAGCGGGACACGCCCCTATACCGCGTTCCTGCCTTCGTTTCTCTCGTCCTCCTTCGCCTCTCGCTCGGACTAGAGACGGATGGCCGGACAGATTTTTCGGTATCACACGGTTCGGTACGGCCACGGGGACGAGTGACAGGACGAGAAAGGGAGAAGAAAGAAGGTGGGGAAGAAGAACAGAAGGCATACCAGAGAATGCGTTATTATTCCGCCTCTCGTTTCCGTCGCCACCTCGAGGGCATGTATGACGTAGAGCCTCGCCACTATCGTGCCGCAAGTGGCACCGATCGCGAAAAAAAAACAAAAACAATCTAATGCGCCTAATTGTGACGTCGTAGTTTCGACGAAATCGAGGTCGTCAATTTGCGCCCTGGGACCAATGCAACGACGCGATAAATCGATAATCTATCCCAGAGCGATCTATCTTCCTCCTCGCGCGCAGACAGAAAAGGGAGAGATCTCTCCCTCGCGCCCCGAGACGGGCCTGATCGGGGCCTGACCTTTTCTGTCTCCGCTGATTTACGAGCGCGCCGGCAACGAGCAGAAATCGAACTGGAGCGACCGCGACGACGGGGCACCTTTAATTACGAACACCAGCTGGCTCTTGCGCGGCCGAGATCGGTGAACTGTCGGAATCGATATCGGCCCCGGCCGATTTCCCGCTAAACGTCGAACAATAGCCGAGCTGTTACCGAGCTCTTGGAAACTGTTTTGAATAGCCGTACAGCAATCGTTACAACGTTAATTTGTAACACATCATACGGATATAACAAAAACAAGTTTTACAACATTCTTCTATGTGTTTTGCGTGTTTTCCGCACTCGTCAACCTGAATTCCTATAAGATTGTCCCAGCGCGCCTAATCACCCAATCGCCTGTTCAACGTACATAAAAAAGCCTCGCGTAATTCGCATCCTATCCGTGGACGACGACCTTAATGAAAACCACTGCGCCTCTGTCATTAAGGACCCTGTCTCACTTCGGCCTGCCTTCCTCCGTCCCGCCGCTCTTTGTTTCATTGGCCGGTGGTGTGCGAAGCTCGGGTTCTTCTCGCGCGTAGGGGAAGGGGGAGGACCTGCGGGGGTCCGAAACCGTCTGTCATCTCCGAACGACTAATGGTCGCTTCACGCTGCTTCATTATATTTTCTAAATGTAAATTCGTACACGGTCCCAGACTCTCGCGCTCTCTCACTCCACTCTCTTTCTCTCCGTGTAGCGCCCGGAGGCCGGGGGGGTCCTTATAAAACTTGGAACTCTTCCACGCATTACGACAGACGAGGTCGACGGGACAGGATACGCGGTGCGGTGCAAAAGGGAGGGAGGGAGGAAGGTTTAAGAGTGAGTCCAGCCGCGGGCTAGAGTCGCGCATCGTTGATTGCAGGCGACAGTTTATGGTCCTGTCTCGTCCTGCGGACCAATTAGCCCCCTAGCTTCCAAGAAGACCCGCTCTTCTTTTCTCTTTCTCTCTCTGTCACTACGTTCCTTTTATCATTTTACTGCCGGCGTTAGCGCGCGCGCGCGTCCGCGACCACCGCCTCGACATTTGCACGGTCGGTAGACACCGGTAACTTTCACGCATACTTTATAGTCTGAAATTGTATTATGTCTCGGGGTTCCCTCGGGGAGTACGATCGGACTCGCTTCTTTCCTGCGTCAATATAACATAAAACGAGAATCCTTTCTTGGCGCCATGCGCCGTAAAAATAAAAAGCCGCGATATATTACTGCGATGACGTAAATAATAATAATAATATGAATTGTAACGTTGCGAAAATTGCACGCTACAGAAATATCTGCATCATATTTCGCATGTTAATTTATATTTATCTTCAGGCAAAATATAAGTGTTTTCAATCACATTCTCTTACTACATTTAAATCTCGCACAAACTGTTGTTAGCAAGACTCTCCAACTCCAAAATATCATTAAAAAGTATGATGTAAATATTATTTTTACAGTAGTAGACTTATTACTTAGGATAATATTCCGTAACTTAATTTCTTCTCTTCTTTCTCGAGTATCTCTCCTCATAGTCGCGATATTCTTTTTTTTTTTTTTTTTTACTCGGTTAATATGATGATGGAGTGTCTTGTATGCGAGTCGAAGAAAGACGTGTGATTTAAAACCATTCGAGAGGCAGAATTAATGCCTCGATAGTGGCACTAACAATTACAAACACGAAAATCGTGACATACACATAATCGGCACTCGACAAAGAACGTTCTTTTTGTTCTGTTTTCGAGTCCTCGAGGCTCATCATTGACGACGACCTTCGAGAAATCGGCACGAGTTAATTAGCAACAGGTATATTATGCAATTGGTTTTACCGTATACGCATCATCGTGCAAGAAAAAAAACAACCGTCGCTGAAGGCGAGAGAAACAACATTGTGTCACTTTTCGATAGATTCTGCGTTTCTTTGCCAATCTCTCTTCTCTAATATTTTTATTATAAATATTTTACTCCGAGAGTTTCCTAACGACTTTTTACTTTTTTGTTGAAAAAAAAAAACAAAATTAAACTAAATCATTTGTACAAAAACTGAGAGTGAAATTTGTTTGTTCTCGAAATTCGTAAAAACGATGTTCGACACGCCGTGGAATGTTTGATAGTCGCAATCATCCGAAACAACCTGTTTTCAGTCCGCATTTCCCCGCGGGAACGAGACACATCGAGTAATCGACGTCGCGGGTCTCGTCGTGGTAAGAAGGAATTTGTCTGTGGGGGGAAAAAAGCAAACGAGAAGGCACCAGGGAAGGCCCCACGATTGCCCGGAGCGTCGTGGACGATGCGTCGCGGCTATTATGGGGCCCGGGCCTTTTTGCGAGGCGGACCGATCGGTAGGCCATTGTCTCGAGATGATTGCAACACGTTCGGGGCTGCTTATAATATAGGGACTCGGGGGGCCTCTATCTTTGTCTCCTTTCCCGCCAGACCGTCCCTCCGTCTTGTGTTGCGCGTCCCCGGACCCACTCTGGAAGCTGTGCGCTGCAGAAGCGGACCCGACCGTAGCACAGAGACACACACGAAAGGGCGGGCACCCGACTGTTTTCCCCTTTCTCCCTTCTTCGTTCCGCCGTAGTGGAGAATATGGATCCTGGTTAATAGGATCGCCACAGATCTTCGTCCTAAGCCCTTTGGTCCTCTTCTTCCTCTTTCTTTTTATTTTCAATATAAGACAATGTTACAAAGAAGAGATGCTATACGTAGTGGAAAACTGACATTTTTATTATATATTTTTATCTTATATATTTTATATATTTTATATATTTTATCATATATTTTTATATTTTATATTTTTATTTTCAATTATTATTTATCTCTGTCTATAGTTTCGTATTTCGAAGTTTTCTAAATGTCAATCTATTACATGCACGATTTACGTCCTTCTTTTAAAACCATTGCTGCGCGAACTATTTATAACGTTCGCTTGTAGGATTACGATTTAATCTTTTTTTTTTTTTTTTTTTGAAAACCCACGGAAAAATAAGTTGATATCCGATTGCGAGAGGACACGCGGAGGGAGAATGCTGCGTCCTGTTCATGGGAAGAAGAAAAAGAAGGGGGGTTCGGTTAATGGGATCGTCTTGGATCGTCGTACCTTTTTTCTTCGCCCCGGTCCCAGCCCCGCGTTCCTTCACCCCTCTTGGTTCCGCTTGCTGCGGCTTGTCCTGGGAGAGGATTCTCGCAGGCTACCTTGACGACAACACCCAATGAACGACCGCAGAAAAACTCAAGCAATTTGAAGTCTCTCCCCGTTGCTTATTACCAATCGCCTCGTCAGTCAGTCACAAATTGGCTTGGTGGGACCGGTACGCGTTGCGGACTCCCGACGTGAGGACCTCTCGTCTTCCCTTCTGATCCTCGTTCACGAGGTAACCGTCTTCCATATTTCGGAACCACTCGTGCACACACATAAACGCGCACCACACATCCGGTTTGCATTTGCAAGTGAGATCGAGCACGGGCATACGTCGACGAGTAATGTTCGCACGTTCCTCCCCGTCCGCGGAGCGTAAAGATCGCCGGAAGAAAGTATCCTTTTACGATGTGGACTTTTTCTCTCCCGGCTCGTTACAAACATTCCCGCCGAAGGGAAAGAAAAAAGTTTGCGCGAAATTCTGAGAGCTACCTTGCTACTTTCGAAAACGACGGACGAGAAACTGATTATTAAAAATTTCATTTCACGGGAAGACGCGAGTCTTCCCTTTCACGTTTTTCTAGCGCGACATTTTTAAAACGCGTCGGTAATCATTGACAATTATTCCTCGACGTGGATTTTAATCATCGATGAAGAATGACGCATAAAACGCGTTGAACTGCGCGCCAGCTGGTTTTACCCACTGACCTAAATACATATACAATATACGCCGCGCGGATTCGCCGCGTCGTGTAGGTGTCAAGTTTGTCGGAGCTAGCAGCGGCAGGACGCGCGCGAGAACCGCGGCCACATCACAGGGGCAGTTTATCACGCCGGGGTCCGGGATTGCCGGGACGACAAACCAGCGATTGACCAACTTATTATTGGTTATTGATCGGTTATTTATTCAAATGAATGCAGATTACCATGGCGGGTTTTCAATGCTCCGCCAGTTAGCGGGCGCAATGAATAAATTGCTACCGGCGTGCGCGCGCGCGTCGATACTTAGCGTCGCGCTCCTTCAAGGTTCGTTCCGCGCTCAATGATACCGCTCTTGCACACCCGAATATTAATTCGCCGCCGCGTTACAAATCGGCCTGTGAATTATTTCGATTTCTCTCTCTCTCTCTCAGGTAAGAGAGAGAGAGAGAGAGAGAGGACGACTCTTTCCTACGATTACGTATTAATACAAAGAAAAACGGTCACGAATCTTTTAACGCATAATGCGCATCTTGTAATTATGCGACTGCATAATTTCTTGAAACATATTTATAAGAACGTGCAATTACAGAACTTATATAAAAGGTTGTGGATGCAATATGCCGCCGAAAAATTTATTACCCAAACGGGGCGGATTGAAATGCATGGAAATTACAGGGATTCCGCGTAACCAGATGACGGCTGTTGCGTAAAAAAAAAAAAAAAAAATCATCTTGCATGAGACTACATGCGTGTGTGTTCCTGTAACTTCACAGCTAAAATTATACATCCACTCTAAATTTTTCCTAAGTTGTTTTTAAATTAAGTCATTCCGTCATTTCTCGTTTATAATTTACGTTCGCAAAGAAATGCATTTTTTCTAAACCAACTAACCAGCTGCGATATCAACGAGCATCGATTATCTCTGCGACGTAGCCACAATATCCTGCGAGAGCCGGGGACTTTGTGAATTTCGTAAATCTTCTAACGACCTCGCCTAACTCTCTCGTTCGCGGGACAAGCGTCCTCGTGCACAAACCTCCACCTTCGCATAAACACTCATAAAACACGATCCCGACACGATCGCGCGGTGCCGTCGTCTCGTCCCACACACAGTTACGCGCTCGCGCATCGGACGCCACACGAGAGGTGCGAATCTTCATGCCCTCAAAAGGCCCATTCCTCATCCACCGCACAGTCTCGGATCGGAGAAGCGTCCCCGCCGTTTCCACCTCTTCCCTTATCCGCCGCAGCACACACAGAGGTGTATCGTCCAGAAGAGCGCCGCCGAAGCGCATCCCACGCGCATGAATTAAAGGCCGCGCTCTCTCGGCTGGTTAGTCTTGATTTATCCCCGAGCATCGGTCTTCCCTCTTCTTTTGTTTCGTCGCTTCTCTCGGTGCCCTCCCGCCCCCCTTCGATTTCTCTTCTACGTCGCGGTGCACCTACAAGAGATGCCTTCTTCAACCCTCCCCCCCTTCGTTTCTCCTCGCGCCCCGCATGCCGTTGCCCTTTGGTAATAATCCTGCGAGAACTCGGGGGCCCCGTTCTTCTCCTCCCCCCTCTCTCCCCTAACAAATGCGCTGTTTTCAGTGTGCTGTGAGCGCGCGCAGTCATCCCGCAGGACCTCACGACGTGGCGGCCATTAGTTTAACCGGGAAACGTGATGGAAAGGTTGCCTGCGTGCCGGCATAACGCCGGCTAACAAACATTGTTGTGACTTCCACAGGGTGAAACCGGGTATCCGTCATCTCGCTGATCTCGCTCGGCTGCTTCTTCTCCTCCGTTTCTCCTCCCCGCGCTTCGCCTCTTTCATAATCTTCCTCCCGCGCGCGCGCGCGCGCGCTCCTCTTCCTTCACGGCCGCCACCCGCTCCTCTCTCTCTCTTTCTCTCTCCTTTCTATCTCCTTCGACTTCCACAATCACCGACGCATTGTCGAGCTAAGAGATTGCCCTCTACGCCCGAGAGTTATGCGCCTGGAATGACTACGCCTCCTTGAATTCTCTTCGCAGATCGCTTCTGGTGCCGCTAACGGTGGATAACCCACCGTTGTTTCTCGGGCGCGTTCGCTTCGAAACACACACGCGCGCGTTAAAAGGCTATTTAATATGCGGGTCTCATTATTTGACAAATGAAACCTTTTGCTCTCTTCTCTTCTTCCCGAAACAATGCGCTCGAATCTTTTTATCTATCGTATTTCGTCTTCGTCTTGTTTTGCTTTTACACAATCTACTAACTCGGTAATATAATTGATAGTCATTAATCTTCTTCTACAAGATGCGTGTTCGTATAAACGAGAACACCCGCGCTATAAAATTACGATTCGACGGTACAAATTGAGAAAATAATTTCTCGGTCGATCTGCGATGAGTATGTGTGTATATAAGGTGGATAACGACTTGTTACATAATATCTTTCGAGCGACTGGGACACGACGACAAAACGTGATGCAAACGAATATTGATCGTATTTTTAAACGCACTCCTGTTCCCAATTATCGTTTCTCTCTCTCTCTCTCTCTCTCTCTCTTTACTCGCGACAGTATTTATCGGTTGCTATCGATGCGAAACCACATGTGCGCGTAATACGAAATATGTGATCAAAAAAAAAAAAAAAAAAAAAAAAAAATATCGAGCATTCGTTCCGTTATCATTTGCGTTCTGTTCTCGAATGTGCAGACGCATCGAAATTTCTTAGCGACTTTAAAAATCGACACGCGCGGAATTCGATCGCCTAAGAAACGTAAACACGCATTTTAACCCGATCGTTCGATTGTTACCATTTATCGATCGACGACGCGACGACTTTTGTTTGAAAAAACAATTTTCTTCGCGTTCATTTAACTTCTCGCGCTTCTAACGATCGATGTGTCTGTTGTAATAACGACGATAACGTTTGCATTTTTTATAATCTCACTTGTTTGTAACGTTCTCGATACTTCAATGTTTATTAGTTTTTTACGATATAAGCGGACAGTCTCGGTTTAAGGGGACATTTCGATAGTAAATGATATATCTTAAACGAGAATCCACCATCATAAATTCGCAACGGTCTTAAGGTAGAACGTAATTACGGTCGCTTCGGTTTTTCTTTTTCTTTTCTTTTTTTTTTCTTTTCTTTTTTTTTTTTTTTTTTTTTTTTTTGAGAAAGAAAGAGAGAAAGAAAGAAAAATCTCTCGAAGCGGTGGCGCGCGCGCGGAAAGCAAGCGAGCGAGCGAACGGGAGCTAATAAAGTAAAGGACGCTAATTAGACGGCCATTAAAACGATAAACGGTGACACGCGGTTGACGCTCTTACATGCCATTTTAGTTTTGTCTTCTCGAGATAACCCCGCGCGATAAACCGCATTGATATTTTCGTTTTCTCGATGTCACTCGCGCTTTCGCGAACAACGACGAGATTATAAATGTCAACGCACGTGGTCGACAAGTCAGAACGCATACACACACACACACACACACACACACACACACACACACACACACACACACACACACACACACACACACACACACACAATCTTGGAAAACACGAGTCTCTTGATCTGTGTGGCCTTGACAGGCGACATTCTCGCGGCGCTGTGACAGCGTCCGACAGATAACGAGCAGATCCGATAATTTCTTTCTTTGTTGGGAATAATGCAGTGTTTTGTCGTGCTTGACGTAATAGAAATATTTTGCTTTCGTTCGCAAAGATATACACACACAACTCGTGCTTGTCTTACGATCCAATCCGCGAAGATTGTGCGCAAGAGTTAACGGGAAAAGTTAAAACTTACAATTAAAACTTTCTCGTTTCTTTTGCGTGAAAGAGTTTCGCACTATTTTTATAACTTTTTTTTTTTAACTTTTCTACTTTATCTGTCCGAGCAAAAAGAGGAATAAAAAAAAAAAAAAAAAAAAAAAAAAGTTGTTCTTACGTCTGGTCTGGATTTCTTTCTTTGGGCATTTTGTTGTCGTTTCAAAAAGACCGAAGAAAGAAAACAATATCGAATGACCGAATCGATTATTGAAATCTCACTTGAGATCGCTCCTGTATAACGTGCATGTGCGTTCGAAAGAGAGCGCCGCAATTGTTTCCGATCCCTAAGAGAAAGAGATGACCGGTCGGTCACTCATCAATATGGAGTAGCCCGGTACCCAATCCGGTGTCAGCCCTCGGGCAGTCCTTTTGAAGGTTACGAGGCGGGCAGCGGACTGTCATTCCTTTGATTGGCTTTTAGAGAGGACCAGGACTCTCTCCTCCCGCGGCCCTTTGTTTCTTCTATCATCTTCGGTCCCCCTCTTTCCCGTCCCTCCGACCCCTCATCTTCTTTCTTGACTTCCATTTCGCGTTCTTCTTTTACTTTTAATCTACCAGCGCTTTCAGCCAGACAAGAGACATCGCCTTTTTGCTCTCTCACCGGGCGTCTCTCTCTCTCTCTCTCTCTTTTCGGTTTGCCGAAAACCCTCACCGCGACCTCGATCGGTCGCACGCGGCCAATACTACCAGCGATTGCAACACGAATGATCAAGTTCTAACGGAATGCAATCGTCGTGATGCAAAAATGTTCGCAATTCGCAATGTCAAAATTACTTTCGTCTATCTCTAGCCTCGAAACGTTCGTTTTACGATGGACTTTCACATACTTCCTGCGATTATATCTGACGGAACGTATCGTTTAAGAAACAGGTAGTCAACAGATTGTGAAGTACGAGGAGCGAGCAGATGGAAAGTAGGAAACGAATAACTTACCGTAAAAAAAAAAAAACACGAGGAGAGAGAAAGAGAACGGACACGCCTGCACCATCGAGGCGCAAGAAGTTCGCTGATACTTTGCTCCGCGCGCACGTTTAATTATCGATCGTGGAGAAGTTTCCTCCGCGTGCGCTCCTCCAATTATAAATTACAATTAGGAACGTGGAAAATGAGGATGCGCCACCCCCGCTCGTACGAGATTGCCGGCGAGCGTGCATTTCGGGCGTGGAAAAAGTTGTTCTTGCGCCCGCCCGCGATTCCGAAGTGTATAAATAATTCGTCGGGGATTCTGCGCGCGATACCGCCACACACACACACACACACACACACACACAGCACCTGGCGGTGCTCTATTGTGTTCGATCGAGCGATGGCGCCATTTAGAGAAGTGTGTGCATGCACACACGTTTGCTTTTCTTCGACTGCGATTCCCGATATTTCCATTCCGCGTAGCGGGGCCTGAGCGAAAAACGATAGGAATCGCTCCGCGACCATTTTGTTCTCTGGCACGGGCCACCTTCTCACACTTCGGGACGCGGCCAATCTACCTGACCTATCTACCTGGTAACTATGGTAACCTTGATAACCCTTGCGAACCAATATCGCAGCGTCGAGAAACTCACCTGCGTTTCACCCTCCCCACGTTTGATCCGGCCTACGTATTATTAACTTCTTATCGTTGTAACATGCGCCGATCGACCTTGTAACGATTTATGGGATTCGATCAAAACTTGTCAAGTATTATTCGCCAGGTTTGAACATTTTTAAACAATACGCAAAAATTTTTCCTACAATCTTTATAACTGTACGTCTTGTATTATTATCATCCAATTATGTTTTTTTTCATTACCAGAGGTGTCGAAAACTTAAAAGCGTATCTTGCAAAAATGTATCTCCGCATTGCAGGTAACATACAGGTGCATGAGCGACGTAATTACGTCGTTCCGTGCCTCTCACGGCGAGTTTCGCGAAGGCGCCCGATGGCCGCGGATAAACAAGCTCAATTAGTCGAGAACGTCGTAAATGCACATTGAATGACGTTCGCCCTTTTTTTTGTGCGCAATAATTAGCTCGTCGAAGAAAGTGCGAGATAAGAAGCGGCGAACGGTGCGCTGCACTTCTCTCTCTTTCTCCCTACGCGTGCACACGCTTTTGCTCGTAGCTTTTTTTCAAGCGCGGTATGTATTTATATGTACGTCAAAACCACATCGCGCAATCGAGCTTTCTGCCCGGACGCATTCACCGGGTAATTAAGACGACGTACCGAGCTAATCCTACATTATATCTCGATCATCTAAGTGACATCCTCCACTTCTTCCGCGAGAAAGAAACAAGGAAGTTACTCAGGAAAGATGTGTTTTCATCGCGCGCGTATATCATTATCATTAAATGTGTTTTTTTACATACAATATTCTTTTTAAATAATACAGTAATAATACACGGAAATAAAAATATATTTTGCTGGAGAGATAGCGAGGAGATCAGTTACTACGTGGACAGCAAAGAAAGAACTTGCTGGAGCTACTGAATTTTTTCGTTTGACCAACAAAACGTTTTGTTGCTATAAGAAAAATTTTGTTTCTTTTTTTCGCTTCTAGAAAAACTTTTCTTTCCGTCAATAAAAAATTAAATATACTATTTTTCGATTATAATACAATTAAACACGATTAAAACCAGTGAAATTTTTACATAGCAAAATGAAATTTTTATGATAAAAACGTAATTGTCTTTTAATGCCGAGGTCTCTCAAACTATCTTCTCGTGACATAATAGACGCCTGTCCGTGATAAATTGTCTCGTTTTCCTAAAATTTTTTCTCACGGGAGAGAAATGACGTCTCTCACTTTTCCACTCGTTCGCCGCAGTTCTTTTTTTCCCTCTTTTTCATCGCCGAGACATTTTCTTCGATGATGTAATTTTGTTCCAAGGCGAAAACAAAGCTTTCCGCGGTAAAACGTTTCCATTCGTTTGAAGTTACGAGCTCACGTCGACGACGAGGACTAATGATGCCGCGAGAACGATCCGGGGCCCCATGTGGGGGCCCGGTGGGGCTCACGTGCCCGTCGTCGGTTCGAACAAAAAAAGACTTCGCGCGCGGTTGACTCTCCGACCCGGTGAAGGTCCGGTGCGCTCGTTGCCCCCTGGTGACATTTCCCATTCTTCTCGGCACGCTATTACCGGGTCAAAGCCGCCGCCCCCGCGGGATGCCGCGCGCCGACGATGCGGTGTTCAAAGGGCCACTTTTCAGGTTGCTTTTCAAGGTGCAGAGGAGGAGAGAAGAGTATCATACGTCTCGGCATCAGTTTATCGACGCTCGTCGATATTTCGTCGGCCGATCCGCCGCTTGTCAGCCAGGAAATCACACGAAAACATATGAGCGTGATTTCAACGCACATACGTTCTATATAATTGCGTGTGTTTAACACGCGATTCGAACGTGTGTAAAGTCTCAGACGCTTCAATCGCATTAACGCAATTTCCAATGACTTTACTAAATATATAACATGAAAGGATAGGTTTTCTCTTTTTTTTTTTTTTTTTATTTTTATAACGTTTCAACGCGTATAAGAGACATTGATCCAAACGTTAAACGCAAATAAATACAGTCGACGTTGAAGTGCATCGAGATAATCACGCGATTGGAAACACGCCAGATATTAACAAGACTTCGGCGCTGTCTCCGGGAGCGAGGAAGAACAAAGATCGCACACAGACTACGGTATACGTAAAGGATTTACTTGTTTCTGTGCACGCGAGCGCGCGCGTAACACGTTTCTCAATTAGAACAGATTATAGCGTGAAGATCGTAATAATTTGCATTGGTTTTTTGTTTTACATCACCTTGCGGTATCACCTGTCTGAATGTTTGGTTTTTTTTTCTCATCGATTGGTATTTTACCACGTGATATCACGACGCGCGCGTCGGAAAGAGCCCGGGCTCGTGCGAATCGTTTATGCAGGCAGAGCGATGATCGTCACCGTCGAAAGAGCATCGCGCACGTTCTCGGAGGGTGAAAGGGGTGGCTCCTCATTCGCCGGCGTAATGGTACACACGGCACACAGCCGCCGGCTCGAAAAGCGAAAACCGCGAGCGAAACATCAAGCGAGAGAGAGGAGAGCGGTAATGCATGCGATTATGCGGATCAATGAGCTATGGCGCTATTTATGGCTCTATCAGGCTCGCTCTACCGCGCCGCTTCCGACTCCACCCCGGCTTTTTCATCCCGAATCTTCTTTTGCACGATCGGATTCACCTGCGTTAAGTCGTATTAAACCGCGCGACCAAATCAAAGAAGAAACATACGGAAGGATATAAAAATTAGAACACACATTGAATTACACACGCGTTGTACAAATAACTAGTTAATTAACTGTTTTAACCAAATTCTGTTTGTTTTTCTATTTCACAATTGCGATACGAAAATTTCAATTTTAATTTCTAGTTTTTTTCCGTCCAGTATATTTTAATCTAAAATGATGAAGGGAGAGTTGGCTTCAAATTTATTAAAACCAAATGAAGACAAACAGGAGTCCAAATACTCCCTGGTTGGTTGTATGTCAAAAAATTTTTTTATATTATCATGTTCCAACAAAGTGCAAACGTTTCGATCGGAAAATGTGATATTCATCAATGCTTACGCTGAGAATTGATTAAAATAAAAAATTTAACAAATAAAATAAACTATGTAAGAAAGTTTTTGTTACTCAAAAATTATGGTTGTTAAAACTAAGCGTTCAATATACTTCGATGTAAAGAATCGAATGCGCCACACTGTCTCTACGATAATTGCGCAGCCTCGATGGTCAGCGTTTTAATTCTTTCATAAGAAACAGCCTAATATCTTAATATTCACGAGCGCGAAAGGGCAACACACGAGGGTCTAATGAGTCGACTCAATTAAGACACCATTAGACCGGCAACATTTACATGTTAACGATAATAGCGGTCATGATACATTCCCGCAGAATAACGTCGCTCGTGCGTATCGTCAATGTTTACGATCCGAAAAGAACAAGCAAGACAGCTAGGGGACCGCATTAATTTCTTTCGATAACCTTAAATCCTTTCGGATAATAAAGTATCTATTATATTATCTGTTATTATCTTCTGTATAAAGTTAATGAAAAAATTAGAAACTCTTACACGGAAAAAAATGTTTGTTAGAACAGCAAGAAGATTAATTACTGCATAGACAAAAAAAAAAAAAAAAAAGAAGAAGACTTGCTAGACTTGACCGAATGTTTTCGTTTCACTAACAACAAAATGTTTTGTTGTAACAAAAATTTCGGTCCAGCAAGTTCTTTTTTCTCTGGCTAAAATTGTTCTTTCCGTGACAATATAAATATCACTCAGTACGTGTGTTTATGCGGATGACTCTCTGTCGAAAAATGATGGTCGAGATCGACGTTAGCGGGGACCACCCGCGTCGAGCAGCGTCGACCCAAATCCGACGACGACACTTGAAAACGAAACGTCTTTCGAAATCGTTTCGTAACTTACGGCACGACAAAGAGAAGTGAGTGACGCTGCGATGATTGTGTAACGTCAAAATAAAGAAACGGACGAAATGTTCCGAGAACTTGGCGCGATTAAAATTCAATTATTACACGCGCGTCCGTGTGGCGCGTCTTAAAGTTTGCTTCGTTTAATAGATAACGTTAACGCTTCTCGAATGTTTTAGTACGGCCCGAGAACGAAATGACAGGCGCGTTAACTGCAGCACGAGCTGCGATGTTTCTCGAGTAGGATGCAAACGGCTTTATTAACACGTGCACGGCCAACGCAAACACGGGGGGAGATTACTGGCGGTTACCAACAATGCCTGTCGACCGGGGGGGGGGACGTTGTCTCCCGCTAATCAAGCAACGCTACGCTAATTACGCCGTGCTAACTGAGCCACGGTGGCGTGCCCGTGTGTATGCCCGTCGTATTTAATGT
>QVNW01002286.1:0-15434 GCA_014825475.1 Pseudomyrmex flavicornis
TGTACACGCTTACTTTACAGACTGTAATTAATTTGTAATGATTGCTGTTCGTCATATGTGGGACAGAATATAGTTACAAACTAAAATTAAAAAACATATAAATTAATATCCGCATTCCACAGTTATCGTTTATTTTAAAACATAGAGTAGATCAATGTCATTTCTTTGATTAAAACATCGAAGTTTTAGACCGCAAACTGAATTTTTATGAAACTAATTTCGAAAATGATTTACATTAAAATGCACGGCCTTAACTTGATCAAAGATTTTGATATGTTAGATAATTCTTATCTTATTTCGATCTCTTGAACAGAATAAAAAATTGAATTTGAATACAACGGTTTTACCTATTTACTATTTCCACTTGATAGGGATATGTATATAAATATCTGCCTTTATTCTTCTCCTAACAGTTGACTTTGTTTTGTTGGAAATAGTCGACCTCATGTTTGCGTTATTATTATTTGCGTTTTTTTTCAATACGTGTTGTGCTCATTATAGGACTCACTTTACAACTTTTTAACTTCCATGGACAGCCTCTTTTTATGTAAGTATTTTCTTCTTCTTTTTACATTTCGAGCGCACGTTAAAAGATTAAAAGATTTGGTAACATCGCATCTACAATCAATTTTAATTTTTTTATATTATTTTATATTATTGTAATTTTTTTCTTTATATAATCCGATCGTGACTAAGGAAGACTTATGTAAGAGCTCGAAACTTTTGCAAATTTAATGTTTAGCGTTATTGTAATTTCTATGTAAATATAGTTGTTCAACTGTTTTTGGCTCGATATTGACCTGGTTTTTTTTCTTAATATTATTTATGTAACGAGCGTCTATTATATTATTTTATAAGAATTTTATATAAAATAACAAAGATTTGGTGAGAACAAATGTATAGTTTCGTTACAGAAAATATTATTTTATATAAAAACGAGTGTTTGATAATATAGGAACTGCTATTTATTAACTCAAACAAGAACTATTGGAATCTTTCCTCTCCTTGCTTCTGAATATCGTCGACCAGATATACGAGCGTTGCAATCAATGAAGCTACGATTCACTAAACAGTACCGTATCATCACTAAACTGAGTAAGGCGTTTATCGCCTCTCTCTCTTTCTCTCTCTTTCCCTCTTTCTCTCTTTTCTCTCATTTTTCTCTTTGATACATAAAACAGTTACACAATAGAAAGGATATAGCGCTGAGAAAGAGATTCACATATTTAATGACTGATTAACAATACATTTTTTATTTTACTTTAGCACAAAGCTTGCTGTTACAAAAATGCTATTATTTTTTGTATTCTATTAAAACATATCTATGAACTCTCTTAACAAAAATATGTTGTCTAATTTCTTTTATAAAAACTTTTTCTTGTATAAACTTACAACTTGTACTTACAAACATATATAACTATACATACAAACATATAAATATATTTAAAAAAATCTTCATAAAATTTTATTACATTATATAGTCATTTTCAAAATAAAATAATTTTTAATTTTATATCTTCTTTAGTTTTTCTTTTAATTTTATATGTTCTTCATTTATCTGTTGTTTGAATTTGTTCAAGTGTTGTTCGTATATTTACAGTATAAATACGTAAATTATATTACTTATATTATATTATTTTTGGTTTAAACCCAAAAGTTACATTATCAATTGCTAAGTTTTATATATTTTTTAAGATAAATAATTATTAAATTGGCTGAGAGAAAAAAGTCATATCAATGATACACATAATACAAGCTTATATAACAATAATTGTTAAACGTGATGCTACAATTACCATGTCCGTCAAAGTGTTCTATGTACTAATAAAATATTTGATAAATGCAACCTTCCATTGTCATTTGCTTTGAATAAAGTTGCAATTATGATTATTATATCATTATGAATGTATCATTATAATAATTAGTATGTAAAACTGTTCAATTTTTTTGCATGATAAGAAAAATCAAGTGTTCTATTTTAAGCGTATATAATATTTTGATTAGATATATGAAGTGCAAAAGCTAAGTGTTAATTTTTAGATTTTATTTTTTATCAATGGTCATATGGTTTATTTGCGTTGTTGAATTTGTTGTAATTTGGTGATTGATTTACATTTACGAAATGTGAAGGATTGCATAAAAATGAACTATTTAATCATAAAAGAGTGTTTTTAATTTATTTGAATTTATATTCAGATGAGACATTAATTCAAAATATATAATCTTATTTATTTCACAATATGAGTCAATTGTAATAAAAATAATATCACAAAGTACAATTGTCAATTGATAGCTACGCCGTAATAATAATTCATCGACGTCACTATTGGAGCAATCGAGAGACCATTAACCTTTGCACTCGACTTTTCATGTAGCTTTCTGAGAATGATTTAGTAGTCTTACAAGTGTGATAAAATATTCGAGATACATGACATCAGTTTTTAATAATATGTGTTGTTAGTAAGATATCAGATTTTCTTACAAATATATTGTGACACTCTTATCTCTTAAATATATGGACATGTTACATGGCTTAAAAAAATGCTTTAATTTATACAAACAGTAGTACTTCGTTTTCTTATTTACCTTTACTAAATAGTTTTCAGCTGTAGTTTCAGCAATAGTTTTAAGCTGTTTAGGTTTTATTGTACTAATACATCTTAAATGATATTGTACTAATACATCTAAATAGAATACATCTTATTATAATAACTAGAATAAAATACACAGATATTAATTTAATATATTTTTACAAGAACAGTATCTATTATGAAGATATCAATATAAGATAACTGTGATATACAGCTTAAAGTATTAAAAATTTTTTATCAATTAATGAGATAAGATAATATACGGAAATCAAGATTAATTATATAAAGAGTTTGAAAAATTAAGCGATTAAAAAATGTATAACAAAAACACTTCACAAATATTAACAACAACTTTCATTATTGAGTTCAATAATTTAATTTTTAAGGTAAATTTGTGTGCAATAAATATACATGAGATTTTTAGTTGTTTACATTAAAAGTAACAAAACTATGACAATATATATGATATAAAGGTATTTATGTGATATACAAAATATATACCTGCATACAAAATATATTATATATTGTAAATATATTACAAATATTATTCCTATTTAAAAAACTAAAGAGACTGTATAAACAAAAAATGTTTACATTTTACATATATTTAAATATGTACACACACATATACGTACGTATGTACATATAATTTGGAACATGGAATTCGTTTAATTTTTTTAATTTTTATAGTAGCTGGAAATATCTGCAATTTCCGAATATGCAATTAGCAATTAAATATGTAGTATTACTACGTAGTATATTACGTGTCTATTTTCTATAAACATATATTTTGTATGTACGAGATGAAATCTCTATATTCAATTCTAATTTGACTAAGATTTAAGGATAAACATGAACGGCCAGAAGAACTGGTTATTCCTACTTGTTTGACCGTGAGGCTCTTGGGGACCAAAGTGATAAAACTTAAGTGGCGCAGGCTAAGGTCGTTACCATCATATGCGTTGATACTATCTCCGGCATCCTGCAACTGTCAGTAGACGATGATCATTCAGTGGCGTCGCATCGTTCTTCGAACGTCTATCTAAATCATTTTTTTCTATCATTTTTTTACTTTACCATAGATATGTGGAACCATGTGGTTAATCTGATTCTTGTGGCAGCTTTATCTCGGCAAACTTTCTCTTTGCACTCAGACGCGGGTCCATGGATTCGATCTACAAAAGGCGAAGTCTGGCCAATGCCAAACTCGCGTATGATTAAAGAAGACTTTTATTTACTACGACCATCCAACTTCGATTTTCGAGTAAGTATTTCTTTTTGTAATTCTTTTCTTTCTGTTACTTTCTTTTTCTATTATATTTTTTTAGGTAATAAAATAATAAGACGCGCGCAAAAAGCGATAATTTTATTAAAACTGTCATTTCATTAAATCTCGGAAGTAAAGAGTTCTACAGATGACACAGATTATTTGCTTGTATAATGCTGATATATCTTTTATCACTCACATTAATATTTTTTGTTTCTTTTTAGAGTTTTTTTCTTTCTTCACTTTTTATGTTGTTTTATTAAATAGTTTAATAATATTTACTGATATTTAATGATATTTAAAGATAAGTTAAGAATTCCTCGTGTGAAAATGTCAATATGCTGATAAGTAAGGGCCGATGCGACGAAAATACCAGATGTTCGTGTTGTAAATATATCAATTTATTAAATTATTAAAGAATCATCGTTTCGACCTTAGATTTGAATCTTCTTCAGTGGTAACTAAAAACCAATAATTGGTTGACAAGGATTGCTTAATGAAAGTTTTGTTACAAATTAATAAATTTTGCATTTTACTTATCAGCATAATAATGATATTTCTCTCTCTCTCTCTCTCTCTTTTTCCCATACAAGTGTTTTACTTTTTTAAAATATATATTGCTTTGAAATTTCACATTATAAATATTTTTTTAATTTGTAAAGGTAAATGGCGAAACATGCGATATAGTGAACGAGGCGATAGAACGATACACGAGAATTATTTTAACGGAAGCTAGGATAGCTAGGTTGGTCACGGAAGGGCAACCAAGAACATCTGTTCGAGAAGATCCTCACTTTAAAGGCACTCTTGAGGCTTTAAATATCCGTCTTTTGCAGCCTTGTGAACAAAATGGCGAACATTGGCCTCATTTATACATGAATGAATCTTGTAAGTTTGACTGTAAAAAAATATTCAGCTCTATAGTTAAATTACTTATGGTAATTTACATGTGAAACAATTATATTTGTGAATATAAAAAATTTATAAATATTAACTTACTCTTTTATGCGATTTTACGCAAAGAAATAGAGTAAAAATAATAAAAGGAGCGAAAAGTCACACTACTCACAAATTATTAAAAAAACCAAAACTTATGCAGTAATATGTAATATTATATATATGTAATATTATGTAATATTATATAATAGCTACATTTTTTAGGTATACAAAAAAGAATTTTATTCTTATAAGTCTTTAAATAAAAAAAGTTCTTTAATGCTAAGCAAGATCAAACACACACAAATTTAAAACTTAGTTGTTATGTTTTCTTTCACCAAGAGAAATAATAAAATAATTTCTGTTTTTGTTTTCATAAAAGTAAATAACATACAAGTAAATAACATTATCAATATAACTACTTATATAAACATTATTAATCATTTAGTTATGAACTATAACTTTTATAAAGAATTTTTATATACGTTTACATCAAATAAGTCTTTCAAACATATATAATACTTCTCAAAGTATTAAAACAATGTGAGTTTTACAAATGTTGTGATTATTTGTTACATAAAAAAGACCACAATTACTTTTATCATACTTACTGTGTGACTAATTCTATTAAATTTGAGTTAGTAACAAATCTCGAAGGTTTATTTTTAATAAATAAAATTATAGTATATTTATAATATAATTTATAATTTAATCTATTTACAATTATGATAGTTTGGAAGCCAAAAATGGCCAAAATTGACCAATTTTATCTATCCTTTGGCTTTTAGAGCTGCAAGTAAAAACAATATAGTTTTTTGTTGTTTTTGAGTTGCTGAATTTAATTCTGATCTATAAATTTTATTTAAATTCTAAAAATTTTTAATTTGTCAGAAAAATCAGCATATGTAAAAATCAGCATAAGGAGCTAAATATTTAGTACCATAAACTATTATTGTTGAGTTTTACGAACGTAATTATTCGCGTTTTCCTGCTAGTAAAACATGAAAATACTTCCATTTCTAATAGCTCTAATAGTTCATGTTTTATTTGATAAAAAACAAAAAAAGGATTAATATCTAAAACCAGAGGCATTATTGATAAGAATTATTTTAAATTGTGACTATAGTATCTAAGAGCATTGTTGTTACGTTTATTACGTGAATTGCCAATATTACGAAGAAAGTATACTCGATAAGTATAAATACGAATTTTTGATAAATTTTTGTAGAAATGTAGTATTGATGTAGGAGTAACAAATGCTATTCAAAAACGATGCAACTCTCAAGCGTTTACAAAAAATCGCGTTTGAAGTTTAGCACGCTTTAGTACGGTAAATGTTCAGAAAAACAGACCCAGCTCCGACCTTGACCTTGACATATGTTGTCAAGGACATGTGTAGTGACACATCTGAATAACAATCAAAAAGTTTTAGCCGTCGCTTATTGTTCATTAAAAAGTTATGAACAAAATAAATTTCTGAAATTAACGTTCGTTTTTTGACACCATGTACATTTGAGAAGTAAATATTTCGTTTGTATCGCACACTATCGTACACATGTAAGCAGGGGAGCAGGGCTTCGCCCCTCCTCCTGCACCTCTTTCGAAAAAACCTCGCTCACTCTTAATGATACTGGTTCGGTTTGGTTCGGTTAAGTTACGGTTTTTGGGAGAGTGCAGGGAAGCGAAGCTCTTCCTGCCTACACGCTTACAACACGAACATCGTACGTGATTGTATATTTTTGATAAATATATTGATGTTTTTTAGAAATAATGAGCAGACTATATCCAATAAATAATTAAAGATACTAATATTTTCTTTGTGAATCCTCTATGTATATAAAAACATGCATATTTAAGTGCGTATAGACGATATACATAAACTCGATATAACTTTTTAAGATCATAACTTTTAAGATCATAACTTTTTAATGAAGAGCGACGGCTAAAACTTTTTGATTACTCAGGAACATAACCTTGACAACATATATCAAGGTCAAGATCATCGGAGCTGGGTCCGTTTTTCTGAACATTTATCTTTAGTACTGTCACACATTAAAACATTTGCTGAAAACCTTGGCGGAGCGCAGCGGACAGGACGCTGCGTTAGAAATGTAGAGGTTTGCACCGTACCAATTTTGTAAATTTTTTTTCTTTTTTACACATACTTCTTTTATTACAAAAAAACATTTAAAATATATAATAATATACAAACACACACAGTTTTATATTCTATTTTTTTTGTGTGTGGAATAAAAATGAACAATGCAAATATAATGTTGTATATACAGAGTTTGATAAGCATGCCTGGAATAACATAATAATCATTTTAAACACTTATTCTAATGGTAAAAAGATTTGTTCCAGATTTTTTATTTTGATTGATATTGTTTATATCTCGATAACGATTGAGTTTTCGAAAATACTCTAATGAGACAGACCGAGGCATAAAGTGACATCCAAAATATATTATTAAAAAAACACAAACTGTATGCAGTATTATATACCATTGGTACATTACATAATAGTCACATCTTTTAGCTTTAAGAAAAAACATATTATTCTTATCTTTATACAAAAAAAGGTATGTTATATTAAACACAAAAGACTGCACTTTTCTTATAGAAATTAGTTTTTATTTAAATGAGCTGAATCTTTAAGAAATAATACTTAGAGCTATGCTTATCAAAAATTGTCATTGTCACAACTAGATCCTATGAGTCATTTTTTCACCTTTGATCTACAAGCGCTCAAAGTTGAAAACAGACAATATCATGTATTCCAAGTACTTTAGATATAAGAATGTGTACATATACACATACATAAATGTGTAAGTGTGCGCGTGCTAAAGTAGGTGCATTTGTGCATTTCTTATTTTTGCTTGTTTCGTGATATACACTTATAAATAAAGATAGTTCTCGAGTTATGCGGCTGAATCAAACTCGCTTATAGTTTTCGAACATCAAAAAGTCAATTGTGACACGGCAAGGCACCGATAGCCAAGATTTCTTTTGCGCAGATCGACGATTGCAGGTCCCATTTGCCTAGATTCCGTTTACACAAAAACTTTTTGCGCAGATCCCGATTGTCCATAGTCACACAGATGTCGCAGTTGACTAATTGTAAGATTTTATTTGTCCAGAGTGACTATTGTACAAATCCCGTTTGCCTAGATTTTGTTTGCACAGAAATCCTTATTTCACAAATCCCGCTTACACATAAACTATTTGCACAGATTCCGATTGTCCAAAATCTTGTTTGCACAGAAATCATATTGCGTATATCTCGATTATCCATAGTGATTATTGCACAAATCTCGTACTCTCCTGAGTAGTTCCCAAGTGAGTTTAGTTCGATTATTGTTTATTAAAACGTTATAAACAAAACAAAAATCTTAAAATTAAATGAACTTTCGCTTTTTCGACACCATGTACATTTGAGAAGTAAATATTTTGTTTGTATCACACACTATCGTACACATGTAGGCGAGGAAACCCTGCCTTTCCTTTTGTACTCCTCCAAAAATATTGAAACAAGTTTATTTTCTGTTCGTGTTGTAGGCGTGTAGGCAGGAGGGCTTTATCTCCCTACACTCTCTTTGTTTTACGTGGAAAGTTATAAACTTATGTAGATCTTGTCTTAGTTTTAGCTGTTGTAGCAAGATTTTTTGTTTACATTTTTATTTACATTTTACGTGCACTAATAGTCTATGCTATATATAGCCAACTACGAGATCTGTAAAATGATTGTAATGGACAATCGGGATCTTTGCAATGTAATTTATATGTAAACAGGATGCAATAAGGTTTCTATGCAAACGGAATCTGTGCAATAGTCACTCGGACAAATAAAATCTTAGTCAACTACAACATCTGTGCAATGGCAATTATCAATCGGGATCTATGCAAAGATTTTTTGACGAGATCTAGGCAAATGCGACCTGTGCAACCGTCGATCTGCGCAAAAAAAGTTTTGGCTATCAGGATCCTCTCTTGTGATACATATACGCAAATATTATATTTGATATTGCTAATCATAGGTATCTATGTCCATCAGAGTGATAAAAACAGACTTACCACACAAGTAATATTAAAAGCGCACGGAATATTTTGAATATAAATAAGTGAGAAGATTACATAAGCGAGTTTGGTTCAGCCACATAACGATCGCCTGAGAACTATTTTTATTTGTAAATATATATCATGAAACTAGCAAAAATAAATAAACGCATAAATGCACCTCCTTTCACACACATACACACGCTCTTATACATTCTTTCTCTCTCTCTCTCTTTCTCTCTCTCTCTCTCTCTCTCTCTCTCTCTTTCTCTCTCTCTGTGTGTGTGTGTGTGCGTGCGTGCGTGTGTAAATATCAGAAAAATATTAAATACGCACAATTTTTTTATTTGTATATTTGTTTAAAAAAGTATATTTCTATTTTACAAACAGTAACTATTTTCATATAATATATAGTATTGATACATCATAATTTTTTAACACGTTTAACGCCGTGTCACTCAGACTGACGATATAAAATGTAAGTTGACGGAGTTGCGTTTGCACATCGCTCAAGTTAATGGTATCTGGAGGCCTCGGTTATTTTTCCTAAACGGAAAAATAACTGAAATAGGCTCGGCACTTAACTCGGTGTTAATTGGCCTTTAAAAAGTATAAATTTATTAAATAATTGACGTTGACTGTTCGACTTATTTATATTATTTAACGCTATAAAGTGCAATCTGATGTTTATATATCTTTTGACAATAGCCCGAATTAGATGGACAATATATAGTTTTCAAACAAAGAAATAAGGCTCTTGAAATTTAAAACTAACAAATTAATAAATACTCTAGTGATAGTACCAAACCACCCTGCGAACAACTCGGAAGACTTTATATTTATTCATGGTTTGGTACTATCACTAGCGTATTTATTAATTTGTTAAATTTACGCTGTTCAAAATAAGCGTTTAGGACTATCGGATCATTCTTCGATAGATAGACTGAATATTGCGAGACAAGCTCCAAGTGCCTCGGTGGCCTAACAGGAAAAGCGACGGTCCGAAAAGCCGGAGATTCCAGGTTCGACTCCTGGCTGAGGAGTTTTTTCGCAATATTTTAAAATTAATTAGGAGAGTATTCGGGGTCTCTCACGTATGAGATGCAAAAATAGCATCCTATGTGAATTTTAGGAATATATACGTATATTTCCGCATAACACCCTGTGAACAACTCGGAAGACTTTATATTTATTCAGGGTTTAAAACTAACATTAAATCGATCAATAAGAGCCAGCGCTAAGTGTTTGCGCAAAATAAATTTTATGAATATAATATACATATAATATACATATATTTATAAGTTTTCAGTGTAAATTATACACATGAATTGATTTAATTGAAATTTCAATTTGTAAGTTCATATAGGATGTTGGATTTGCATCACATATATGAAAAATGTCCGTTTTCCCTTTTCCTCTTATCTAAGTTAATAATATTGCAAAAAAAAAAAAAAAACACTTCGGCCAGGAGTCGAACGGTGAAATCTTCGACTTTCCGTGCTACGCCTTCCCTATTCGACCACTTGGTGCTTCTTTTGCAACATTTATATATCAAGCTATGAACATAACTAATAACACCATCTTCGACCAGCAAAGATGATTTAAATAAAGAAATAAATTTAAAACTAACATTTAAAACTTACATTTTTTTGCAATATTATTAAATTACATAGAGGGAGAATCAGGCATTTCTTATATACAAGGTGTCTTAGTATGACCGTAACATCTCTCGTAGGCAGGTAGAAGGAGTAAAACTGAGTCGAAAAGTCCTGGACCATTTTTTCTATTATATATAATAAAGGAGTAATTATTGAATAAATCAGGCTAATCAGCGTCGACTTTTAGCCGGGCGCACGTCAGTGGTAGTGTGCGTGAGCGCTCCGCACGGCTCACTGACGTGCGCCCAGCTAAAAGTCGACAAATAGTAATGACGTCAACTGATGATTGTATTAATCACGACTTTTTCTACTTATCAAATTATTTTGTTTATTACTATTTGCTGTTAATGCACTTATACAAATATTACAAATTAATTTTGTTTTTTTAATTGCATTACAATAAAACCAATATATTTGACGACATTCATTGAAAAGTCTGTGATTTCCCAAACATCCAAAATATAAGTATGATTATTAATTAAATTATAATCTTCAATATTATTTTTATTTGATTCATCTGATTCATATAATCGTGATAGCCGTAGGGTGGAATTTATAATATCTTCGGAATTTTGGCAATCGGATCTATTTGTACACAACTGTACAAAGCATTACATCATTTTTTATAATCACAAAACGTTTTGTTAATGTAAAAGCAACTTTATTTTTCTTCTATAACTTCCTTGGCTTGCCAATTCGTTTGCGTCACATAACAACCAATCAAAAGTAGGCACAGTTTACCTCGTCGCTCTCCTCTCAATGGCTTTACCCCCGTGATGATATACTCGGTCCCTAAATTCCTATGTCTATGCACAGCAGCTGAATCGGACTTTCGTCATCGTTCAGCATCTTCTTAATCTGAAAAAATTGTGCGACGCATGACGATTGCGCAAGTATATTGATGTGAAATATAGCATTTTAGTAACTAAGATAGAATTTTTGAACGTACCTCAGGGCGATTATTTTTTCGCGCATACTTACTATGTGACAACTCATTCCATCTTATTTGAGTCAACTTACTCCAAACGTTTATTTTAAATAACAATATTAAAAATATTATACTTATAAACTGCGATGACAATTAAATATCCACAATTTTATTTAAAACTATCACATTTTTTATACCTAAAGTAAAATTACAATTAGAAATTTTAAAATCAGTGAAATAATAGAGAATCTAGCCGTAATAGAGAATCTAGACAGTACATAGAGAATCCGACATTCGTAGATTGCTCTAGTTTTGCATTTACCGCATCAAATCGAAAATGCTTCCACAGAATTAAATAAATTGTGATGAGATTTTGCGCTCGTTCTCTTAAGTGTCAAAAATGAGCATAATTTTTTACTTATACAATAACCCAGATAACTAAAACTGAATTAGCATATTTTTCCAAGTCTGCAATAACACAGTATGCTAGTAGAATGCAGCTAGCATTCAAACATAATCTGTTATTTCACCTAGTGTCAACAAGAAAACAGAAAAAAGGGAATATAAATGTGTCACGCAGTGATACAAATATTATTGCATCAATCAAGCAGAACTTGCTGAAATAAATATTTTTAATATTTTTGCTTGAGTTTTATCTAAGATTCAGTTAAACGCTGAGTTTATCAAAAAGTTTTTAGAATAATATTGCTGATAATGAGAGTGATTTTGAGCAAGAGTAATTGTTTCATTTCTTTTTTTTCAATAAAAATTTTTGTTTTTTCTGTTTTATATATTATATTTTTCTATGTATAATATTTAGATTTTCGTCATTAAAAATATTTTACTATTGCAATATTTTACTACAATAATATGTAGTATTTTATTATTAATAAGAAAACTAAGATTCATGCACATAAATATTTTTAAGCAAGATCTGCTTAGATTAAATCAAGCTTTCTTTATTTATTAATTTGTGTTAATTGATATATCGATCGATTTTTATTTAATACTTTATTATTTATAACTTAATTTTATTATAGTTTTACATTTTCATTAACATCTGTCGTTACTTTGATTAACTTTTCATTAACATACTATTGTTATAATAGTTACTTATATGTAACTTTAAAAACTTTAATATACCTACTGATTTTAATATATCTTCGACAAATGAAAAATTTTTACAGGTCAAAATTATACTAGTGTCTTGCTGATTTGTCGTTCTTCAGTTCCGCGCGCGGCAAACTGTCGAGGCAGTACTTCTCAGGTACTATTCTGAAATGTCGTCATTACTGATCACGCGTTATAGATAACGCAGCCGCTCGCTTCGTCACTTCTAAGATTTGGGAGGAGGGGGCGACACGCGATTTGCACTTCTAGGAATTGATGGGAATAACTCGCGGCAAACAATCGAAGAAAAAACGCGAAAAATAAATAAGCGAGTCACTACTATAGATTTACTAATTCAAAAACTATAAAGCTAACTATAATATTGTGTTTAGATACTTGCCATTTCAAAGACCAAAATCAACTCATTTTACTTTCTTACCATCAAGAATTTCAAACTTGAAAAAATAACAAATCAAGGATAAGAAAAATCTACACACGATGTCTAATTTTACAAAAGTTATTATAAACATCTTATGTTACGTCATATAATTATAAATATTTTAGTGATTATAAATGACTTACCGTCATGTTTTTACTAAAAGCTGTTTTAATATTTACTAACATGATAATAGCAACTCACTTAGAGAAGAATTTATTAAGCAAGATATAGTTTTGTGACAACTAACCTGTGTGATTTCTCTCTGAAATTATTGATTTAAGCCGTTAATAGATATAAGATTAAAATAATAAAAGAATTTTTATTTAAACATGTTTTCTCTTAATTGAATTCATGTAACCTAACACAATATATCACATGTATCTACGTATGTTTTATAGATAAGCTCGAAATAAACGAGACATCATCGATCGCTATTCTTCGAGCTGAATCTGTTTGGGGAATTCTTCGTGGACTTGAGACCTTCTCACAAGTATTAGCACCGTCTGGCGATGGCCCGAGTGTGAGTGTGTATTTGTTGGATTTTTTATTATATGTAAACAAAAGATTTATCAAACAAGATATAAACATTTCAAAATATCAGTTTACGAAAAAAAACTGTTTTTAATTCTTAAATTATTAGAAAAACTGTTTTTAATTCTTAAATTATTATCGAAAAATATTTTATAAGTGACAACTGTTTACAACTGTTTGCAACACCATTGACAACAGAGCTCCGATTGCCAAGATTTTATTTGTCCGATCAAATCGACTGTTGCACAGATTCCGTTAACCCAGATCTCGTTTATACAGACAATTTTTGTGCAAATCCCGATTGTCCATAGCACAAATCTACTTAACTATAAGTTGCACAAAACAATATTGCTCATACATATATCATGTTACACAGATGATTTTATTGCATAGAAAAGCGTCATTGCATAAGTTACCTTTCAAACTGCAAACATTGTTTTGGCACCTTCTATCCGCAAACCAGGATCGGTTTCACTATATTTTTCTTTATGTTAAGGTAGTTCCCGTGCAAAACTACTTTTCTATAGAATTTAATAAAACTTAAATGGAATGTTAACAATGATGATTTACAATTAGTGTCGCAATTTTAAAGAAATTGACTGATTGTCAAGCGAGATATTTACAATCAAAGTAGGCGTTATTAACATACATTCTCTATACCGAATACATCCAAACAACGTATTTTTGTTTTTAATTTCAAAACAACTCTATAAATTAAAAAAAAAACAACTATATTAGAGAGAAACATTTTACAAATATTTGAAAAAAAAAAAAAACAATTAGTTCCTAGTGAAGAAAATAAGTGCTGAAATGATCTCAGGACTAATTTGTTTTTTGTTCGTTTGATAATCATCTCCAGGGAATGTATATTATACATCAATGTATATAACGTATATTAACATTCAGATTAGCATCGCTGTGAACAAAACGGTTTGTTGAACGTTTCATTTTAGTCCGTTTTGAAATGGGTTTTTGTTGCTGTAAGGCTGAATGTTTCACATACGTGCTTGTTGAGACGCTATATTAGTTCGTCTGATATGTACGTTATTTAAACGTTCGATGTTTGTGTGGCACAGAATAGTACAGTATTTTACATAGCAATTCAAACGTTCTCGAAATGTTGTTTTACTGTTGGCGCAAGAATGCTCGATATTAGCTTTGTTCGGAAAGTTTCGGAAATGGTCTGAGAAAAGAGGGGTGAAACGTTCTAAGAAATGTCCGTCAGAATGCTCACTTAAAGTAAATACGCAAATTGTAACCGACTCATACCATTATCTATTATAGAGTTGCAATCCTACACTACAACAATGTTTCTCTAAAAAAATCAGAACAACATGCACACACACACATGTTGTTGTTATTTACTTTAGGTGAGTATCATGGACGGCGAAGTCGGGGACATAGTACACTCCCTGACATAAGACACACACAGGCACGTGTCCCCCTCTCCTACATTTTGGACTTACTGTTGCCCATGGTAGGCATTGAGAAGGCGTTAAGCAGAAACTACTTCCTTACGGGATTAATATTTCTTTAACACCTCTGGAGGTTAGACAGCACGCTCGATGCAGTAGTGTGCTGGATTCACATTTTAACAATCTTCCCCGCACAGAGAGAACAGTTTCTTTAAATTTAATAATTCGATCTGTTTGACTCATATTTGTTTCATTCAAGCAACAAAATTTTGTACTAAACAACAATTTTGTTGAATGAAAATTGTATTGTTACGTTAAAAGAAATCATATTATTTGACGGAAACAATACAAATGTTTGAAATAATGTATTACAACAAAATAATATTTTATTTGATTTCATTAAGCATTATTTAATATAAAAAAGAAACATTTCTTTACATAAATGTAACATAGAATATATTTGAATATTTGCTATATTTAAATATAGCATTGTTTGAGACAATT